>JAGXCT010033395.1:0-42170 GCA_022495035.1 Philopotamus ludificatus | reverse complement strand
TATAGTAGGATTTCTCTGGAGTGACACAATACGAATAACTGGAAATATTATTACGGTTGAAACATTTTGTCAATAATAAGCCGAGAAGGTCATGCTCCAAAATTGATTTAAGAAAACATAAGTGACCTTGAGTAGGAAGTTTTACTCTATTATTACCAGGTCTTGGACCGTCTGTTTACCTCATATTAACCCCTTGATCAGTGGCGGATTATGACTTTTTGGGACCTGATGCTAAGTACATTTCATCCCCTAATTAATATAATTGAGAGGGGGGGTTGTCCGCCGGTTGTCCACCGGAGGGGTTTTTGACCTGTGTATATCACAGGTAAAAAAAAAATCTTCGTAGAAAAATTAGAACATCTATAGAAAAAAGTATATAATTTTAAAAGTATAAAAAATATGTTATGCTATGAGCTGTTTTCTATATTTGAGCCTGACATATTCTCTAGTCGTTTCATCATAGGTAATTGATCTACCTCATTCAAGTAATTTTCCATTGAAAGAATAGACAAATAATTCAGTCTCTCAACTCTCATAGTCGTTCGATATTTATTTTTTATAAATATGAGCTTAGAGAAAGCTCTTTCAGCTTCACAACTTGTAAGCGGGATGGTTAAATATTTTATTTAAATTGTGTACAAATTTATAATTAAATTGAAATTTAGTTTATCTGGACATTTTATATATTTTTATTATTTGAGTTGATGACATTTTATTCTTGGAAATTGCTGTTTCTTACTTCCTTAGAAATTTAAACGAGATCGATTTATTCTTTAGCGTAAAAAAAATAGTATTAAAAATGTTGATGTAAATAAATGTTTTCCGCAAGAAAACCAAAAATTTTGAATACTTTTCGGTTCCCTAACACATTAATTAAGATAATTATTTTTCCCAAATGTAAATTGATATTTTTTCTTATGATTTTAAGCCAAATTTATCTAGAAAAAATATATATTGACCTGAAAATAAATATGATGAAAAACGAGACGTGGTATTCAGACCATCAGAAGTGGATGTCGACTAATCGAAATAGGGCAATGTTTGTTCTTGATTGATATTCGTTTCGCGGTAATTAATCGACAGGGGTCAGGGTCCCTTATCCCCTCAATACACACACACACACACAATGATAATTTGACGGATTTTTAGTCGCGCTAATGAAATTAATGCATATATGTAAAAAGTAGTATGCAAATATATTGATTTTTATATACATATCATTACGCCATATTTTTGGATGAATAAAAAAAGGCGCGCGTCCGCTCCCATTAAGGTTCTTAGAGAACAATTAATTTTAATTTCGGTCGCTCTCCCTCGGGATCCAATAAAAATGAAATTATCGCACTTTTACACTAAATGATCTTGGGACTCATTTTCATTTTCGCCAGATTTTCCTCTCTTCGCTAATTTTAATAAATCTGCATAGCTCGATATACGATTTTCAGCACGTATACCATGCTGAATTTGCACGAATCCCTAATCATCAAGAGTGTGCATATCATAAAAAAAATATTCCACGAAAAAATGAGAAATATTACATCGTAATTTAGGACACAAAACAAAAGCAGACGTCATACGATAAATATTATTTCGCATTTTACTTTCGCATTTCCCTTCGGGTGCGGAGTAGGCAGCTTATGCCTTTTTTCCACTGCCCTTTCGGGACCCAGTGTTCCCTAGCCTTTAGTTAATTTATTCCCGACACAGCCCCGCCGAGCCTTGACACACTGAAAGCTCCCAAGGAGGCTTTCGTGGTCAATTCAGCTCCTTTAGAAGTGTGCAGCATTCAGTTGAAATATCCCCGCTGAAAAGATGTAATCGAATAAGGTTCGCAATCCGTGTTACAAGATCAGATGTCCCCCCCATCCAATTCAGATGTCGCCTTATTCTTCAATTTCAATGCAAATTTGCAGAGGCGGCACGTGTAATACAAATATATACTTCAAATTATAATATAACGTCTTTATTACATCCATATCCATGGAATAATATATATAAAAAAAGAATATGTAGCGATACTTACGTTTCATCTCGTTTTCTCATGTTATTGAAATTCACAAGATCACACGTATGTTAAAAAAATTGTATTGATCAACTGTTTTAATGCATAATTAAATTTTGTTGTTATTAAATTTGGGTGTTTATTTAGTTTTTGGTTATTTTATCAAGTTGTGCGGTACTCGCGCGTAGAGTCCGAAAAGCTTCCCGGGAGTTCCCAGCAGTCCCGACCGACTCCGACGGACCCCGGCCGAACACTGAGAGGGCTCGGGTCCGGAACCTCCACTGGAACTCCGTGTGCTTTTCGTTCTGTTTTGCGCCGACGATACCGTCTTACCTCTACTATGTTTACCTACCCCACATTACTTGTACAAAGCACCTTTATTCAACTCGTATCGCGTGTATTTGAATACGTGAAAACGTGTCAATTTTCAGCGAAAAATATCCAAATTCAGAGATACTTTTTAATGTATACTATCTTGATTCTTTATTTTGTAAGCTTGGAATAAAATATTATTTTTTCTACTAACGTAGGTTATTATCAAGTATTCAGTTATTTTTTTTAACGTTTATAACAGCTTTATATTTAGTATATTTTTCCCAATGAGCTTAATAAGCATTATACTATAATAAAATCACTGACCACTGATACCAAGATGGATGCTGAAAAAATAATTAATTGCTATTAAATCAAACCTAAGTGAAAAATGGCCATAAAATAACTTTATGGAACCTTTATATATATGAGTAGCGCTTTGAAATATACTGTATTAACGTTTATCTATTTTTAAATAAATAAAAATAAAAATTGCTGTATAATTTATAATAAATATCAATCAAATCAAAATTTAGTAATAAAAATCGAAGACTACAGTTAACTAGCTATATTTTACAAAGACGATTTGAAAAAAATAATATATAAATAAGGAAGTGAGCTTTAGATATTTCATCTCATGAAAATAAAGTTATTTTTTACAGCAAAGTTTTATGACATATATTTTCTGCGATATATCTAGTAATAACTGGAATGTAATATAGTTAGTAATAAAAAATATCTAGAGCAATTTTCTACGATCTTAAAAAATCTTAATAACTCCCATGACTTAAAAATCTAGTTCGCGAAACTGGAAATTGTAAAGAATCTTGTCAGTTTTTTTTATATGAATTAAAAAAAATGTTTATTTACATAATAATTTATATTAAATGAGTCCGATTTTATGAAAATACGAAGCTTTAATGTATGTATTTTTCTACTAGCGTAGGTCATTATCAAGTTTTCATCCTTATCTTATCCTTTTATATATAATCCGTAGTTAGTAATAAATATGAAAATTATTTAAGTAACACTGCAATTGTAACAGTTATTTTTTTTAACATTTATAATAGCTTCATATTAAGTATATTTTTTCTAATGAGCTTAATTAGCATTATACTTCGACACAATAAAATCTGACCACTAATACCAAGATGGATGCTGAATAAATAATTAATTGCCATTAAATCAAACCTACACAATTTCATAAAACTAAAAATTTCACTGAGGTTAAAAATGGCCATAAATCACATAAACTTTTTATTTATACTAACTTTATCGAACCTTTGTATGGATGAGTGGCGCTCTGAAATATGCTGTATTGCGTTTATCTATTTTTAAATAAATAAAAAGTAAAATAATTATAATCTATATTAATAGCTTTAACGTATACATTTTATTTCTATTAAAATAAATAGGTAAAATTGATAGGATATAAAATAAATAACAGAAATTATCAATCAAATTAAAATTAAGTATTATTCAATGAAAAAGGTTAAAGCTATATTTTACATATAACATGAAAAAAATATATAAATAAGGAGGTGAGCTTTAGATATTTTATCTGATGAAAATGAAGTATTTTTTACAGAATGAAGGCAAAGTTTTTCGACATATACTTAGTTATAACTGAGATGTAATATAGTTAGTTATAAAAATTTTCTAGGGCTTAAGAAAATCTTACTAACTCATATGACTTAAAAATCTAATTCGCCAATCTGTAAATTGTAGAGTCCTGTTAGTTTTTTATATTAATTTAAAAAAATGCTTATTTACAATATAATTTATATTAAATGAGTCTGATTTTATGAAAATACGAACTTTAATTTATTATACATATTTTTTTCTATTCTAATTTTAAAATGGATATTAATAAATATTAGCAGTTAATGATTAAATTAAAATTTAGTAATAGAAATCAAAGACTCTGGTAAACTAGCTATATTTTATATAAACAATTAGAAATTTTATACATTTTACTAATTTATAAATAAAATATCTAGAGCAATTTTCTACGATTTTAAGAAATCTTATTCACATGACTTAAAAATCAAATTCGCGAATTCTGGAAATTGTAAAGATTGCTGATAGTTATATTTTACTATATGGATGAAGAATTAACCTTCAGAATAAAAATTTTCATGTAAAATAATTGCTTATTTAAAATAAATTTTAAATGATTTTAATGGATATATTTTTTTTCTTAGAGATTAAATTATTACGAATTGATTATATATTAAATAATAAGACTAATTATCATTTAAATGAAAAATTAGTAATAAAAATCAATAAATAAGTTAAACAAGCTATATTTTATATGAACGATTTGAAAAAAGATATTAAAATAAATAAGTGAGCTTTAGATATTTTATCTGTTTTTTTTTAATAAATATTTTAGTAAAAGTTTTCGGCATATATATCTACTCATATAGTTAGTATCTTTGATAGTATTATAGATTCAGAAGAAACCGGGAAAAAAGACTGTTATTTTATATTTAAAGGTTCCAATTAGGAATATTATGCAGTTAATTATTTATATAAAAATGTCTTGAGGTATTTATTTATCTACGTTTTTAAAAAAACCTTACAAATTTTATATAACTTAAAAATCCTGAGACCTGTTAATTTTTATAGATATTTAAAAAAATATCTTCTTGATAAAAATGTTCATATAAAATATAATTTATATTAAATGATTTAGAGTTTATAAAAATAAGAAGCTTTTAATAATCTATTTTTTTCTGTTAAATATTAATTATTAAAAAAATTTAAAAAAATCCTACATAAATACGTAAGTATGTCAAATATTTTTTTAAAAATATAGGTTGTTACTCAACAAATCAGTCAAAGGGGCTCAAAAACAAGAAGAGGAATTATTCTAAGCATAAAATATTTAATAATGATATGCTTCATAATTTGGTCGATATTTCGAATTTTTTAACTAATTAATATGACACGTAAATGACAACGCTCTCGGCGATGTCTCGCCGATCGTGTCAATCGCATATTTCACTCGCACTTGACACATCGTGCTGGATGCGAGAGAGAAAAAACATCGCGTGCGTACCAACAGCAGCGAATATTGTTGTTTTTATTTTTTTTGCAACTTTAAAGAATAAAGAACAATGATTATTTTTTTTATTTTAATAAAGAGTTTATATTGGAAAAAACTACTAATTTAAAATAGCTTATCACGCGAAAATAGAGATTTTTATTAGACCTAATATAAGTAATTCTTTTAAAAAATATTTAATACTTTTAAATTACTCAAACATTATTAAATTTATATATGTAATATCCTTGAGATGTTTATGAAAAATATGCGTTGCAATATTGCATGGCTTATACTTGATATAAATTGCATCTCCGCGTTATAATAAATGCACTAAAGATACCCCAGAAACTCTATAAAGTACCGCGAATCCTTTGATGCCAAATATATAAATAATATCTGCAGCCTCCGTAGTAATAATTCCACTACCAACAAACTTTGATTTATATTTAGTTCAGATCTATATTTTAAACACTTTTGCATTCATTAGCTAGTGAACTTCAACGAAGGATAGTCGTTAGAGTCGCCTGAAGTTTTACCCCCTCCACTACGTATGTTGAAACTGTCGCCTAATAATTAATAGCGTGTTAAAAAATGCATAGTTTGCTAGTTGCGTACTTGAATATGTATAATCATATTATTTTAAAGTTCAAACTATCCGAATTGATTGCGGAATCAATTAATTTCGCCAGATTTTCAGCGCGTCGGTTATTTTAAACGGATTTTATATTTAATTGCGTCGTTCAGAGTCGAGTGCTATCAAATGGCAATCGAAAAAAAAGCGCAAAAAAATGAGCAACGCCATAAAACGGAATTACCGTCCTGAATTTTTTAACATTCATTGACATCGTCATAAATTTAGTCGCCGGGCATAATATTTTTTTCGTATTTAATAAATCGTCAAGCATTCGAAATGGCATTTGCCCCCACCCCCCTGCTTAAAATTCCCCCTGTGCCACTCTAGATGACAAATAGCCGAGGGCACATATTTGAACCTTCTTGTCCGACCATTATTTTCTGTGTCCGCGGTCTGTGGGGAGACAAAGATGGCCGAGGCTGTGTCCCTGTCTTCGGTAACCCCGATGTTGGATGGGCGAACGTCTCGGCAGTTATGACAGAAGACATAAATTACGGGTTCCTATGTCAGGTGGGGATCCCTAGTTACCATATATGATATTAAATGTCGAGAAGACAATGTCGGCAATTCTGGAGAGCATTTGCATTAACTTTTTATGGTCGTATTCCACGAAATATAGACCTAATATTCATTACGAGGAGATCTGATATACTTCAGACAATATTAATATTTATCCTTTTCTGGAAAAACTTTTGTTCTATGACATGAAAATCAATTATTTAATAATACGACATTGTCAGAAATTTTATTTTATTAATATTATTTTTATTTATTTTATTTATTTTACGAGAGATGAATAGCATGAGAGAAAAATTCCAAAGCTCCACTCACCCATAAAATGGGGATAATGAGTCACTCACACTTACATCCCCCACCCCACACACTTTTTGTCAATCAAATTTATTTAAATTATTTAGGGAATATAACAAAATAAATAAATACATTACTATTTAATATAATATGAAATGCAAAGGATTTAAAGTCGTGATAAGGAGCTGAAGGATAAGATGAAGTCATAAAAAAATCTAAAAGACGATGAAGACCCATTAAGTATGAACCTCGCTTAATCATCAAGAAATCGTTTTAAGATATCGGCTGTGTTTAATTAAATAAAAAAAAAATCAGGGATAAAACCAATGCGTTTGTGCGAAGGATTATTACTGCCAATGGATCTTTTAGAATAATCCAAAGAGAAAAAAAAAACACGAACTCTTTTCTTTTTTATCAAAGTTTTAATCGAATCTTATACTTTATTTATACGTTTTAAGACGAATATAAGAAATATGGTAAGATTAAAAGGGTGGGATTGTATCCTATAAGTATTACAACAGTGCCGGATCAAATCAAGTGGGGGCCCCAAGCGGCAGCAATTTCGGGGGCCTTAAACTCAAGTTAAAAAAAAAATGATTCAAGAAATATCTAATTGAATTATTACCGAAAAAAAAAATCATGAAAAATTATAGATAAGTTCGTTCTCCATTGATTGATGTTACTTATTAGTAGCATTAAAAATAGTATTCCTAATTACTCTAATTTCATGTTTGTCCTATTCTATAAACATATTAAACATAAACATTATTGTAATATATGTTGTGTTATTTATTTTTCTCATGTATTATTATGTGTTATGCGTGATTGGCGAACTGGGTCATTCTGTAATGCCAATCACGCATTGTCTTTAAATAAATAAATAAATAAATAATAAATAAATAAAATATAAGTGAAGTCGCCTTTATTATAGTTAATTATTTTTCTTATCAATTACAAAACTCTCATTTATATGCGTAAAACCAAGTAGTATGGCAAATACAGCATTGAATTAGAAACTCTGAGATAAATATTTACATATTTCTAGATTTTTGATTAAAATGTGAATAACTTCTACTAAAATATAAAATACTTGAATCCAGTGCTACAAATTTCTTACAAAAATTTATGGACAACGAATAAAAACTGAAATCAAGCTATATTATTAAATACGTGCTAGCATATTTAGAACCAATGTCAAATATTATTCATGATAGTTTTTGATATCCACTTATAATCTTATTAAAGTTTCCACTATACTATTACTCTGTTATTATTCTGATATTTAAGCAACAAAATATAAATATTTGATATAGAGAAAATACGTATTTTTTTTAAACCAAATAAAAAGAGGCCCCTCTTGGGGCCTCTTGGTATTGCGTGGGGCCCCGCGGCCTGCTTACCGCTTAACCCTTTTAATCCCAGCCTTTTTTGCATAGAATATGAGAAGAATCCCAAGCAATTTTTTGGTAAAAAGCAATAGTTTTCATTATTTTTTTATCTCAGCTAATGATTTGTTTAATAACATAAATCTTTCTGTGTTCTTAAAACACAGAAAGATTTATGTGTATATTTAAATTTATTCTTAAAACAATATAAACATTGAGATTGAATCATTTTTAATCTAAAAATGAATTATTTTATGTAAAGAAATTAAATGTAAATAAAAAATAATGGTATTGTTTCGCAAAATTAGCAAATATCATGAACCCTTCCAGGAACTTATAAAACAAGAATTTTTTTTTAAAATAATTTTGTATATAGGTTCTTATAATTATTTAATACCTAATAAATAATCTAATTGGATTTTTGCGATCGTTTTTATATAAAATAAAAAAAAATGGTATGAACAAAATTCTATATGCATGTTGAAAATCTTAAAAACTGATTTATTTTGAAAACATTACGTGCATTTATGCTTTAGAAAGCATATTTCATAAAGACCCTTGGTGCACTTGTTACATATTGTGCGAGATCTTCTTCGTCTTATTTCACCAGATTTATCCGAGGAGGAATTATCTCCGTATATATATGTCACCCCAGATGTATCAATACACAGGAAATAAATAATTTAAAACATTATGCATTTAAATGAAACGAAAAAAATATATATTTAGCATAATATTTTTTTATGAAAGATTTGAGGCCGATGATCGGCCCCTTGGTAATTTTCGCATACACCAGTTGGAGCCGATGATCGGCCCCGTGGGAGATAAAGGATTAATCCACCACTATGTGACAATACGTAATTATGGGGATCTGATTTAAATAAAATATATTATTTTCTAGCTTCATAGTTTGATAATAGTCTGAGAATAGATTTGAGGGTTACAGATTGTAATTAATATTTTTGTGAGTAGTCGTGATGATATTGAGGTAGGTTAGAAAATATAATATTTTAAATTGTAATTAAAAAAAGCTATAGCAATATAGTTAATTAATGAATCACTTAACATTGATTAATAATTATTAAGTAATATGTTAATTTTAACTTGGATTTTAAAAATAAGATGTTACAAAGAGGACAACAGTTTTGGAGAATACATAATCTACAGACAATCCTCCTATAGCGTTTGCGGCGGTTTTTTGTATAGCGGTCTCTCCTATAGCGTTCATTTTACAAAACCCAATATTTTAAAGGTTACATTAGAATTTTCGTAAATATATTATTAATGTGCATTTTAAATATGTACGTGCATGCACTTAAAAAATAATTGTCAGTAGCTGTTTGCTCCTTTACCTCGCTAGACGTGTTCTGTTATTTTTTTAGTGAATCACCTTATAAAACCATTTCAAGGATATTCATCACAATGCAGCTAGAAAATATTTTTGTACTTGTATAGCCGTGGGACAAATTATGGTCAAGTAAATCGATGCATACGATTTTTAAGGCATTATGCATTTTTGTGTTAAAGGGGTTTTTAATCATTCAATTTTTTTTATAAATTGAGCACGTGCAAGGTCATTGAAAATATAAAAATCGGGCAAATCTGAACGCTATAGAAGGGTTGACTGTATATAACTTCTAAGAGATTATTTACTTGTAGTTATAATTATTAACAGCTGAAGGAAATCTTTGTTATATTATTTTTTTATAGAATAAATGATAAAAGATCCGAGCCTTGTAACTTGTGGCATGCCAAATTTCTATTTGTAATAAATGATTGGTTGATGTTAATAATTTAAGAGGGTTATCATGCTAAACTTTGCCAAAACCAGGAGTAATGAGGAGTAATCTAGGAAAATTTTGGTTAAATAAGTGTCTTTTTCTACACCCTAATAATTTTTACCATAAAACAGGTTTCTTCTATGCGTTTAGTGGGATGTTTTAGTAGTTATTTATTACTTATACTTGATCAGGTTTTCGCAATAGACTTCGGTATTAGCTTAAGGTCAAACTCCAGTAAAAAAATATAGAAATTGTACTACAGGATGGTATTTTTAAATTATTTTTCTATTAAATAAAACGTCATTTTTTTGTATGAATACGAATTTTTAAAAGGATTTCAGTTTAAATATATTAAATTTTCTCCATAATTCACAGAGATGACTTTAGAACCCCTCATATATTCATCAGGTTGCCGTCGCCCGAAATTCGCACATATTTTATTATGTCGCAAATTGCGTAATAAAAACCGTATACTCATAAAACAACAAGTTTCAAACTTGGATTCCTTCTAAAGTAATATGAAATTTTCAAGAGTGTTTGATGGAACTTTCAAATATGTCTGGTACGCAAAATAGTTTAAGAAACAATTTTACAGCGCGTCGTAATATTTATTTATTTTATTATGAATATAAAAAAAATATATAATCCGGCGTAATTATTTGCGAGACTCTCGAAAGTCATGGGGATTTTTCCAATAGTTTTTGCGGAAAAATTAATTGCGATGATACAGCGGCAGGAATTTCATTGGCCGGCGCGGGTCGAGCTTTTGAGTCCTTGAACCCCACCAAAGCTTTTGAAATAATGAGACCATTATCCGGTTGAAGAGACCATAACAGCTACCATTTAACCGGACGAATATTATTTTAAATCGTCAATTGTGCGGTCATTTTATGGCGAAAATAATCGTCATTAATTAAATTAATTTTCTGAGATATTTTTTTAATAAAAAAATTAAAA
Source organism: Philopotamus ludificatus (assembly GCA_022495035.1). Classification (NCBI taxonomy): domain Eukaryota; kingdom Metazoa; phylum Arthropoda; class Insecta; order Trichoptera; family Philopotamidae; genus Philopotamus; species Philopotamus ludificatus. The sequence goes on along the minus strand of JAGXCT010033395.1, from coordinate 31,237 downwards.
TACGTAGCAATTAGCGATCTCATTATTCGGCGCTTAAAGTGCTCGAATAAAGCGAGTTGAGTTTAAGCGCTTATAGCCAGTAACGTTACTAACTCACTTAGTGAATTTATCTGACGTGTCGACAGAAAGTTAGTCCGTATGTGACCGGCATTAAAACAAACAAGGACGAACATCGGTTAAACTATTCCATATCAGCTTATCTCCTATTTATGAACAAATAAAATAATTGCAATGAAATGCAAATATATTTTTATATAAATTATGTATCAAAGGAACCTATCATCTTTAATTACAAACTTGGGAACGTAAATCTCTCTAAGCAATCGTATGTTAAAGATCTGAGTATTGCGTTTGATTCCAAGTTAAATTTAGTTTACATGTATCAGACGTGTGTATGAAATCAAGACTATTGGGATTAGTCTTGAGAAGTTCTAATTACATACATAGCATCTTAGTTATACGAGTTCTATAGGATATCCGATCAGGTTACATTATATAAGCGCTTTATAACGCCTCAAATTTTCTCAGATTAGAGAAAATCCAAAACAATTTTCTTAGATATTTGGATTTTACTCCAGTTTATACCCCAGCACATGGGTAGAGGGCTGCCTAGGGTAGCCCCTGCCTGTTGGTTGGCGCAGACATAACTCCCTAATACTGTGCGGGTTTCCCTTATGGGAACCAGCTCATAACCATCGAGCTCGTTCGCGTGTGCTTTTTCTTGCGCCAAGTGTGAGGACAGCTGATCTCGGAAACTCTCCGGTAGCCAGAGCTATTACTCTGCTCAACCACTTGTCCAACAACACAGGGCCTATAGGACTACCTCTACAGCGGTTCTGTCGGTCCTTGCCGGCGTTCTACCACTCGACTTGGAACTCCAGATCCGAGTTGCGGGCTGGTTGATACCTGGTGGCTATCGAGCACGTCTTGGAAACCAGGACATTCTCCCGACCGACGTCGAAGCTTTGGATCAAGCCGCACTCAAGAAGAGACTCCATAGTATCGCGTTAAAGATATGGCAATCCCATTGGTCTGCTGAGAGTACGGGCATAACTAGTTTCCGGTTCTTTCCCAATGTACTAGCTCGAGTTAAGCTGCATTGGTTTGTTCCTGACCATTACGTGTCTGTCACGGGACATGGCTCCTTTAACGCCAATCTTCATCGTCTGGGCCTCAAGGATGACCCGGCTTGCGAGTTTTGTGACTCCAATGAACAATCATCGGAACAAATTCTTTGGGAATGTCGGGAGTTTTCTTATGAAAGAGAGACTATGCTCAATGTAATGAGGCGGTCCCTTGGTCCCGTCTGTCACCAGGATCTTGCCTCCTCCATCTCTGCTTACAGGACTTTTGTGATTTACGCTGACCATGTCGGAGCGGATTCTCCTCTTTTAAGAGCCTTTTTAGGTGTAGGCCGCCTGTATTTCCAAGGAGTATTTAAATGCGATGGTTGCCACGATGGCTCGTCAAAGGTAGTCTACATTTAGACTCACTGAAGGGCGGGCCCTCCAGGAAAACCTCAGCCATATTTTGTTATTATTTTTAAAAAAAATGTAATATTATAGTTTTTAATTATTTATAATGCCGATATGGTAAATAATTGTAGTTGAAAGTGTATGGATCATGAATATAGAATTATCCGACTGGTACACGCGGGGATTGGGTGAAGGGTCATTCTCGACCATACAGGGTCCTCCTTCTCCCTGGTCCACCGAATCAGGCCCCGTATGAGTTGAATTTGGTATGTTTTCCGTAGAGTCATCTTTAACTGTCCGACTTTGTGGATATATTTATAGTTTTCTTCAAATCAGAAAATCTTTGTGAACTAATATCTGTGGGTGCTGTACCGATAGAGCACCAGCTGTGTTAGGAAGAACATTAATTTTCAAGCGTGTTTGAAGGCGTGAGGTCTAAACATCAAAGATATTTATTGTATAATCCATTGTCATTACCTTTAAAATCACTGCTATTTATATTATTGTAAAGATTTGATAAACGTGGTAACATATTACAGAAGGATTCGTTACTCCAACCATGGCGATCCTTTACTGTCGCCAGTGATAGAAGTCCAAGCCCAGTTTATAGAAAACACATTGACACATATTGAAGAACAACTTTTTAAACAACAAGCTTTTAGGTTAACCACGTTATGAAAGAAGTGCACGTGAGGAGTGCAGCCACTGCTTGGTGATCTCTGACAGGTGGTAAGAATATCTGCAGAGGAGTATTCCTCCAATGATTCAGACGAAATGCCGGCTGAGATTCCTTGTAATAGCGCATCAGTCCGCAGCGCTGTGTCGAGGATGCTGCGGTGGAGTCTGTAGCCCAAACGTCAACGATTGGTGTGGTTAGCTTCTCTGTTAAGTGGTTAGTCGATGTGGTTTGCCATGGGGAGGGCGAAAGGATATATCAGAGTCGACATGGCGGCATCCGTGTGTAGCGCAACAAGATGGCGACTACATCTTAGGACTGAATGAAATACGGGAACGTCAACCACATTATTTTTGGATTAAATACTTGTGAGCTCTTAGCTCACGACTTTTCAAGCTGTTATGTTAATATGAAATTGAGCTTATTTTTTTTTATGTTCAAGGGAAGTTGAAGCATTGCAGAATTAATTCTGCCGCTATTTTTCCGAACTCAACGATAAGGAAATATTCACAATTTATTTATCTTATGTCTAGATGAATTTTTGGAGCTGAAAAATGTTTCAAAGTGAAAACAATTACAGGTTTTTTATTGATTAAATCCATCAACACATAAAATATACTTAAATAATAGGCAATTCAACTAAAAGTTTACTAATTAGTTGAATTACCTACATATAAAAAAAATAGAATATACCTTTAGATTTAGACTATCTTGAGTAAGAGGGCAATTATATTCTAAACATTGGTGAAAGGAGGAAAGGAGTAAAATAGCTTGGGTTGGTTCTCTATAATGTTTAGTATGCAAAGCTGTTTTTGTAATTCGTATAAAAATAATTCCGGGTTTCTTAAAAAATAATTATTAACTTAGGTAAGCCATCCGTCTTCATAAATCAAAATCAAATCATATGCATGATTTTTAACTAATCAATATGACAATGCTCTGGGCGATGTCTCGCCGCACGTGTCAATCGTACGTTTCACTCGCATTCGGCACATCGTACCGAATGCGAGCGAAAAATAACATCACACGCATGGCAACAGCAGCGAATATTGTTGTTTTTTTTTCGCAATTGCAGACAATAATCGACAATGATTATTTATAATATTTATTCTTTGTACTTTTTTAGATAAATACAGGATTTATATTAAAATGAGTTATTTGAGAAAAATCTCTTTTTTTGTATAAATTTATTATTAGGTAAGTTTATATGTTTTGAATACGACAAATGGAATATAATATGCTTTCTTAGAATTCCCTTGGTATGGTATATGGTATCCATTAGTAGAGCTTTTTTATATTTCTTACCGTTTTAGGTTGGAAAAAAAATCCTTTTAATGTGTATTATTCTTTTGGAAGCTCTCGAACACATTCAGTTGGTCATTATCGACTGAAGAAAAACGTACATGAACTTTTTCATCTTAAAAGCTTTCACTCTAATACGAAATTATTGAAACCATCTTTGCCCTATATTCGTATCCATAAAAACTACGCCAAACTGTAGTTATATCTATAATTAAATATTTTTTTACGGTTTCAAAATATATATATACGTAAAAATATTCTGATTTTTATTATTATTAAGACTATTTGATCTCGCGAATGTCCTGGGCGATATTTTCACGTCATTAAATTTTCCTACCATGAAAAATACATTTCAATTCGGATATCGAACTTTCCCATATCACGTACCCCCCCCCCTTATCCGTATATAAAGCACGCAAGAGTTAATGGTTTTTCTTTCCCCGCGTTTCCTGCTGAAAATTTCGACTTCACGGTTGAATATAAAAATAAAAAAAGCGTACTGGGAAAAGAAACAAATGTTTCTTTCGCAAAAACCGGAGAACAATAAATTTACATACTGAAAAAAAATATTTCTGCACGCCGATGTTTACAACAAAACGTTTCGCGGCTCTTTAAAGCACATATATTTCTTTCCCAACAAAGAGGACTCAAGCAGGGCGTAAGGAAAAAGATAATTACGTTCGTTTCTAATTTTTCGCTTAAAACAATTGTATTGTGCGTTAACGAGAAGAATTATGGCATTTTTTTATATATACATTCGGTGGAGAAAAATAAAAAAAAGTGCCACATATATTAATTCAGGGGACGCATGAATCATAATACAATTTTTCTATATTTATTTTTATTACTATAAAGGGGATATACTGTGTATTAGTATATAATGCAGGGGTATTTAAACGATTCGCATATAAAAAAAATATATACCGGCGACACAATATATTATGTATGCACTCAATATATTATACATGAGACCATTAGCCGTGTATATACGTCTGTCAGTTTACAAAAGCTGAAATAGCTGAACCCTTTTCGGATGCTGCGGGAGTGGCTCGAGTAGCCCGGGGCGAGGGACCAATTTTTCTTGATACTCTCTTTAAAAAAGACTTTGATAGGGCGATTACCTGCCGTTTGATGTATGGCCGAGTTATATGGGAGCCCGGTGTCCCCGGAGAAAAATATTATGTCCTTGGTTTCAAAATAAGTATAGCGGAATTTTTCGCATAATCCGATTGTCTACTTTGTTGTCTGGTAAGCGATCAGTGCAAGTCAAACTTTAGGCAATAGAACAAATATTTATCTAGGAGGAATAGTAAAACGTGACTCACAATAAACAGCCGATTTGGGATCGATTGTTAAACTCTTAATGTGTAAGAACGGTATACAAATTATAATATTTAAATCGCAGTTGAATTTAAGCAGGGGAGGCTCGTCTATATACACTGCGAAGCTGCAGCACCCCCTAACAAAATTAAGGTAATATATATTTTTTATATTTACACAATTAATATATGTATCTATTAATTGTGTAAATATAAATATAATTTATATTTATTAATCTGGTCGGTGCTGTGGATGCGGGCCGGTAGCGAGTGCGGGGGGGGGGGGTCCTCGCCGCTAAGCACGGTGTCGCGCTGCGACTTATGACAGTCATTCTGATTTTCAAATTTAAGACACGTGCCACTTGTGAATAATTTTATTTTTGCAAAGTTTATTTAATATTTTTTACTGACATTATTTTAAGTAAAATAAGAGCGAAATTTACTTTTTTAATTTTTAATATACCGCAACACGAGCCGTCACTCATTATTTCTCGAAAAAAATAAATAAATCCTATACTGTATATTTTTTTCGAATTCATAGAAACCAAAATAAAATCTATTAAAAATAAATCCATTATTTGTACATGGATCCCAATTTGGTATAAATTTGGGTATTTTTGAATAAAATGGGCCTCTTTTTGCCTCGAGTGTTTCATCGACCTGAAAAGATGGCCGAATAGTCCGAATAACTAGATCTGGAAAATATGGAGGATATTTAGGAACCACTAAACTCTTATCATAAACTTTTTTAAAGACAATAATTCCTCAATGGTTTTTCTAACAAATTGATTTCAACTGAATCCTTAGCAAGTTATGCCCGAATATTGAAGTTCGTTTCGTTTTATATTTTTTTTATATACAATAGCCATCATTAAAGATATTCAGGCAAAAAATCCTGTTTTATGTAAGAGAGTCTTGGAAATAGAGGAAAAATAAAAAATAGCGTTTTAAAATGATGAAAATGAACCTTATATGTAAGGAAAATAAAAATTCTAACAACACTGCAGCATTTGTAAGGTTTAGTCAATCTGGAGTGACTAAAGTCTGGGTCTGTAGAGCAAAACAGGATTAAAGCAAAGGATAAGTGCTCTAGAAGCTCGTCTTTAAAAAAGATTCTGCTGAAACGACTGATTTAAAACTGCAGTGGATATAAGAACAGAGTTCATCAGAGTTCAAGTCATCAAAAAACCACCTCTACTGTAGTAAATTTTCCCTAAAATATTATAATGAACAAACGTTTTCCGGATCATGACTAAAGAGGACTGAAGGAAAGTTATCTTCTCGGACTAGAGCAAATTTAACTTGTTTGGTTTGGATTGCTTTCAATGTATAAGGAGAATGAAGCACCCAACGATAAAGCATCCAGCAGAAAAAATGGTTTAGGGATGTTTTTCTAACTATGAAGTTGGATATTTAGTATCCTTCGATGGAACCCTTAATGCAAAAATTTATAAAAGGATCATAAATGAGAACTTTGTTCCATCCATAGAACAACACCTATCTTAAATAAACCACTGCATTTTTCAGAACTATGATATCGAGCCAAAGCGGATTTTTTTTGTTCTTTTAATCATTTACTTTAGTTCAGAAAACATCAAACATTTATCTTACTTATTTTCACAGTTTAAGGATTTAACTGAAATACTTGGGATATCAACATTGGCATAACCAGAAAATAGTCCTGACTCAAACTCAATCGTAAATATATGGACTCGTTATTTGAGTCGAAAAAACAACATTTTAAATCTTCAAATATAAATTAGACTTTTGCTAAATATTAAAATTATTAATCTTATATAAAGTTAGGATACAGTGCTATAGAAAAACAATACAATGATGTTGATTCTACCGTGTTCAATAAAAATAATGTATTACTTTTCTACTAGTAGACTATTGGCTTCCCCAAGTTTTTGATTTTTCTCGAATAACTCTTTTAATATTAATCCAACATGTCATAAACTTTTTATATTTGTCTAAAAAGGTCTAAAGAATAAATATTATAAATAATCATTGAACTTTATTATACACAATTGCGTGAAAAGATACAAACAAGCCGCTGTGGCGCAATGTTTTTTCTAGCTCGCATCCGGTACGTACGATATGCCAAGTGCGAGTGAAATGTACTAGTCACATGTGGTATGAGAGCTCAGTATACGGCGGGATATCGCTGAAGATATCGATGTAGAATTCATCAATACCTTGACTTGAAATGCTTGGGGTCTCTAAGAGTCTCCCTGCACAGTGGTACGGATCATGAATTAAGCTGCCAAAAATCTGTACCTTTTTTTATATTTGAGTCAGACTTCTGAAATTAAGAATACATATAGGCGAAGATATATTCTTTAATATCAAATAATAAAATTTAAAAATATATGTTTAAACAATATTTAAAAAATTATTCCAAAATAACAACTATGAAAATTTTACAATTATGCCATATTATTCTGAATAATTTTGTATATAAAATTACCAGCGTTATGTACTAACAAAAAAAACATTTTTTTTTATAAATAATAAACAAAAAATACAATATTTCATAATATATAAAAAAAAATAGAACTTCTTCTGAAAAAATAATTAAATATATACTACATCAATTGACGGATCATCGAATGCTGTATCGCATTGAGTTGTTATTAATTATTTTATAGCGTTTTTCTGTATTATTATTGCGCTGTACCTGTTAATTGGTTCAATAAAACAACAGACGGTCCAAGGATCAAGTCCAAAGTCAACTCTGACGTATCGTCTATCTTAAAATTATCGTCCGTTCCTCGAATCAAAGCCTCGATTGCAAATCAGTCTCGAGACAAAGCCAAATTTGATTAAAACGTGGGCCGAACGAATATCCCAACGAGCCCACTGTTTGCTCACTCTGTCTATATGAGTGTACTCTCGCTATTCGTCCTATTCGTATACGTGCAAATTCAAGGCAGGCTACGAATTTGTCAAAATACAATTTCATGAATGGAATAGCATGTGTGTGTATATGGGATACCTTCGTACTTCAAGTATGATGAACGAGCAGCTATCATTAGACCGTGGCAGTGTAAATTCGATGCCTGAAACGATGTAGCTTAATCGTTTTCTTCATCAATTAGAAAGGGAGCTGATGTATTGCGATGTAATCGATATATATAGGCTCGAGATGGTTTCATTTTACAGGACGTTTCAGGCGTAATCTCATTGCATCTGTGAATTCAGCTGAAACGAAATGGTCTGTAATAAACCGTAAGTTTTGTAATAAAAACTTTTCGATTTAATTCAGTTCATTATTCCGGTATAGTCTAATTCATCTTAGCCTTTTCTACTCTGGAAATTTTCGGTCGAATCTACGTTCTACTCTTATTAATTGTATTTTACGAATAAAAAAAATCATTGGTAAATGAATAAGAAATATAGGAATTGATCTAAAATCGTATTCAATAAAAAAATATTTTTTTTTCTAGGTATACATATTTATAGCTTTTTTTGTTCTTTATTTAAATCGATACTAAAAATTTCTAAAAATATTCTTATCCTATTTGTAAAGGAAAATCGTGTATATGTATATAAAATGTCATTTCTTAATCATCATTTAATTATTTATATTTAATTATTAAATAATTTCTTGAAAAAATCATTTATTATTCTATCGCCCTAAATTCTAAAAATCATTTACCCACCAAAAAATCTGTAACTTCTTTTCTACTTGAGCTAAAATTACGATATTTGGAATGCATATGCGTGAAAGTATATTCTTTTAAATCATAAAATAAAATTTAAAAATATGTTTCCGATTGATGTTTAAAATAATATTTCAAATTAACAATTATATATGTTATATGATTTTGTCCGGATAAAAGTAATTATGACAATTTAAATAAATCATTGGTGTACTGAATTGATTTATAATGCTATAGAAAAATATGAAAAAGCTAGGTTCCATTTTTAAATTTAATCGATAGAAAGGTTTAGTAGTTATTGCAGATCAAAAACAACAGCGTCGTCCGAATGGGGTCTCTCAGGGACCCCAAGCATTTCGAGTCAATATATTGATGAATTCATCGATTTTTCATTAAAATGGAATAATAAAAAGCGAAAAAATAGTTATTCATGATTTTCTTTATAACTTGGTCGATATTTTTAATTCTTTAACTAATTAATATGAAGCAAAAATGACAACGGATGCGAGCGAGAGAAGTTTTTTTTGCAATTGCAGGCAATAAAGGAGAATGATTATTTGTAATATTTATTTTTTATACTTTTTTAGACAAATAATAAAAAAGGTTTTTGACGGATTTATTATATATTAAAAGATTTATTCGAGAAAAATAAAATCTGGGGTCCCCAATAGACCCGCACGGCTAGATTAAACATTCGAGCCGACCATAATGAGTGTGTATATTTTTTATTGTTTCCATTCATTGTATTCCAGCGTTCATCGTTTTCTTTGGAGTATTTTTAAAATGTAATAATTCATTTTATTTTCAGAAAAAAAATATTTTAAGATCGTTCGCAATATTTTTGAGTCTTCCTCCGTTTATCGTATGGTTTCGTTTATCGATCGTAAAAAAATTGAATTAAATGTAAGGTTTGTGATGGATTTATTATTAAATAAATTCATAAAACATAAAATTCAAATTATTGTAACAAAGAGTTGCAGATAAAAAATCTGATGATATGAAAATATAAAAAGAAATGGTCAAAGCTTTTATCCAAATTAACAACGGATTAAAATAAATATGGGATCAGACAACTAACAAATCCTTAAAAGTTAACCACATAAAAATAATTAAACAATATACAATTGAAATATTGTATTGTTTTTTTAAATAAATGATTTGAAAATAAATTCCAGGATATAATTGAGATAAAAGTTCTTGTATTTCATCCCATTCAAACAAGGCTATCATCAAAATCGGCATACTATATGCCCAAGAAGTCTCTGAATTATTTAAATAAATTCAACATCTACTTATTCAAATAAATATTTTTCACGTTGGCACACAATGGTCGACACGAAACAGGGATAATAATTTGGAATATGGTTTTATATTATCTGAAAAAGACAACACGATTTCTTTTGTATGATTTTCTTGACAACATTCTCAAACGAAGTGATGGTTTCTAGTAAATTTCAACGCTATTTAATAATAAATCATCCTATATATAGCTATGGACAAAGCAGAAGAATATTTTGAGAAGATGCAAAATAGCTCAAAAAATTAATCTATGAGGCTGAAGAATTTTTACTCAATTCCCGAGAAAGCTCAAGTCGCTAGTCACAAGATTGCACAGCGTTTTTCAAAGAAAAAAAGCTACATTTCGATGTCGAAAACATTATTTTATCAGCATTGAAGATCGCTCTTGAATCAATGATTATCAAAATAAGTACATTACTTTATTAGTCAATACCAGGGGTTCCCAAAGTGTGCAAAGATTTCAGCTTTCAGAAAAAAATTACAGTAGTGGAAAATAAAAATGAATGAAGATGGTATCAATGATTGTTTTCCCTTGTTGCTCCCAGTTTGTAACCGCCAATAAAATTAATTTGTCTTGCAATATGAAATCTCTTTTTTGAAGATCACCTATCACAGCTAATCAAATGGTTCGAAAAATACTTTCAAGCAGATTATATTGAGAAATTTACATGGATTCAAGACCCATTTAGAGCCAAAGCTCCATCTGAATTCACTTCTTCAGAAGAAGAATTTCTTATTGAGTTTTCTTGCTATAGTACATTGAAGAAAAAATTTGGTAGCATGGAACTCTCTGATTTTTGGATATCAGTAAAAGAAGAATATCCACTGTTTAGTGGTAAAGCTCTACGAATCTTAATTCCATTTGCAACGTCCTATTTGCGCAAAGCTGGCTTTTCGGCGGTCGCGGTAATAAAAAATAAGTATCGCTCGAAAATTAACGTTGAACAAGAAATGAGGGTCGCCATATCCAATTTAATTCAGAGATTTGAGAAGTTGTGTAGTAAACAACAAACCCATCCATCCCATTAATAATTTTAATAATGTCGATCATTAATCGATGTTCAATAGATTGTTGATAAATTTAAAATTCGTGTTTAATTTATTTTTAAACTAACCTACCCACATTAAAGTGCACTTCAACTGCGTGTCGAACCCTTATTTAATGCATTTGCACCACGACCAGCCACTGCAACCAAGGCAAGGTGGTTGACCTGTCTCAATATGGATATTACGAAACAGTTGAAATTAGATATTTTATATTATCCCAAGGAAAATAGTATCCGTTTTTAATTTTTTGCTGTTAAATGATTAATCCCTTTTAAAATGATAGAAGTTTTTCGAGATTTCTCAAGACGGTCAGCAATTTTAAAAAAAAAAATCTGATGTATTAAGGAAGCCGCGCAAAATCTGATGTTTTAAAGGGGCCAAAAAAAAGATTGGGAACCTCTGGCGCAAAATAGTATAGACTCTATACGATTTTGCGTAAAATTCAAGATATTTCGCGAGATATTGAAGATAAGCACCAAGAACATTTTTCTAATGCGCCCGAAAATGTTAGGTTCTTGCAAATCGATGTATTGAGATTAGCAACATTGCTCAGATAATTGCATTTCTACGAATCATCATCATAGACGTAACAGCCCTATTTTGTAGAGCCCTGGCCTCATTCAACATCCTTCTTCAAGTTATCTGGTCTGTCGCTATGTCTGCAAATCAGCAGTGGTGAAATAATAATAAATTAGTTTTTGATGGTAAACAAAAACGTCGAATTGAGAGAAATTCAGTTGCAAAGTTATCTTAGCTTTTGCACTGGCTCTCCTTCTATGCAGAAACGTCAAAATGTGAAAATTGTACATTGGATAATTCACCGGAAAGTTTTGGGTCTAAGTCACTGCCTGGTCTGCTCCTGAAGACAATGGGCAACGTTATTAAAGTTGAGAATACAATCGAAATTCCTCCTCATCATTTTGCATATATAAAAATCTGTCATCCAATGATTTAATTTTTTTTTTCTAATTAAATTGACCTTGTAAGTTTTACTATAATTTATCTATTGCCTATAGTTGGAGTATACAAAATAATAAATATTTGTACTATTCTCCGATGATTTAAAAGCATTGGGGATGATTTATTCAACAGCGTATAGGCTACGTCAACAAACAACAGTTCAGGGCGAGAGGTCAACTTCCTTATCTTCCGGTTATGTTCCCATTTTTCTCAATATGGGTTCTCCGAAGACACCCGCAAAGATGACGTCATAAAATAATAGATAAAAATATTCTTCCCCCTCATATCCTTTTTGCAGAGTGCCTTCGCCGGACTGAAATCTACTGAAAAGTTGCTTACGCTTCGCAATTCATACCATTGAACAATTGTTCTTCGACCGCGATAAAAAAATATACTACGATATTTATATATATATAAAAAAAAAATCACAAAGGAACCACTCAATAGTTACAAGTTTTTCCATTAAACTTTTGCCGAGTGATGAAGAACTGAATTTTCAGATTTTCAACCGCGCCATATCGATTTTTGGCATTGAATACAAATTGAAAATTATGCTAATACGCGAAAACGTCCGCAATACTCAACATATTCGTCATCGTCTCTGGAAAATTACGATGAAAATTTAATGAAAATTTTTATTTATGTAATTGGGGTGCAAACAGACGACATGCCCTCGCCATGTCTCGCACCAAACTGTACTTGAAGTGAAACTGTCACCCCCTCCTACCCCCGACATAGCTTTGCATAATCAGAATCTTGGCACACCCTGTATACGTTCAATGATTTATATATTATATATATATATATACAGAGAAGATTCGGTGTAAATATTGCAATCTCGCAACTATAATTTACAACCCCTGCATCGTGTTCATGGACACCAGTGTTCCCGCTCTCCAGCTTATGTTTTTGTCCATCTGCCGTGTATGCTGTCGAGACAGTGTCCCGTTTCTGCCAAATAAATTAAAAACAGGAATCCGGTTAACATCCCTGGCTGAAACTGGACGCATTGCATAACCGCTGATACAACATTTAAGGCATCCGGGGTGCCGGTAATATTTATTGCGAAAATATATAAAAATAATAATAGACGATATGGCGGCTCGATTGTAGTTATTGCTGTGAAAATCGGGAAAATTCCCGACGGTTCGGTGATATTTTGACAACTGACACCGCGCTCTTAAGTGATTGTTATCGTTGCAGAAGCAGAGCGCTCAAGAAATTCCAGGAATGTAAGTGAAAAACTAATATTTATTTATCAGTATATATATTTGACTAGATTTATTATATATTTATAAAGTTTAATCTAAATAAAAAATAAACGTATATGCCAAGGGGTGAGTGAATCAGATTTGTTGACCCTGCGACGAAAAAACGGATAACAAAACGCAAAAAGGTTAGCAAGGAATTTGACATTGCTCTATATCCCAATCTACTTCCTGATAAATTATTAAAACTACAGATTCACAATTCTTTTATATATTTTTAAATAATTGTATTAGAAAAATTGTTTTATTGTACGTAGATAAAGAAAAATCGGCTGAAACATCTGCTTGGATTTTCTGATCATGTTTTTCTAAATGCCATACTTCAATAGATGTATAGAATGTTAGTTATGCATATATTAAAATAATTAAAGTTGGAAAATAAATTAAAAATAAAAAAAAGTAACATTAAATATATTTTTATAAATTAATGTAAATATGACATAAGAATAATTTTATAAAAACAATTACTTTAGGAAAATATCTTTTAACAACTTTAGCTCATTCTATTTATAATGGATCTCTAAAAAATATTTTATTAAAACTATTCGATTATGCCATAGGGATAAATAAGCTCAAGAGAGTGATGGTGGTCGAAAACGATGCTTAAAAGCTCGATGAGTTGGTTGGACCAGCTCAAATTAGAATAAACTTAAGCTTTTCAAACCGCTTAACTAAGAGAATTAGCTAGGGAAGAAGAATTGGCCCCTATAAATTACCGAGTAATGTATGATTATTTAAATAATCAAATATCTAAGTTGTTAAATTATTGCACTGAAGAACTATATGATATAACTATATCCGACGAAAAATTATCTAATGTAGAAGAGGAAATAATCTATCCAATTATAACAAAAGAAGTTGCTATGAGGCATATTAAGCTTAAAACCTTTCATACGATACTTGACGAAACTTTCTTATCGATTTATTAGGTAAAACGAAACTTAAAACCAGTTTGTCATCGGTTTCCGTTGAGTTAGCAATTCGTATTTGGGATCATTTTGAAGCTCTGTTTTTTCTCTTGTCATTTTATTTCTTTTATTTTTCTTTGCCGTAGTAGAAAAATGCAGAAGCTTGAGATTAAAGAGACAAGTTTGCGGTATTTCATGCTGTTTTTATTTGATAAGGAATTAAAACCTAAAGGAGGTACACAGAACATCTGCGATATTCATGTAAACGTCTTAAAACTGCGAAAGTGATTTAGAAGGTTTAAATAGTTTAAAAGTGGTGATATGGAGTTAAAGGACAAACCAAAAACAGGAATACCTCTCAAAATCGTCGATAACGCCTTAAATTCATTGGTGGAAGCTGATCCGCGTAAAATAGTGAAGGAATGGTCACATGATCTTGGCTTTCCAATAACAACTGTGGAAGATCAAATGAAAGGTTGGGGAAAAAACAAGAAATTTGGGTACCGCACAATCTTTCCTCAACGCCTTGGAGAAATGCGTAACAATCTGTTCATCTTTATTGTCCATATACGAAACAGATCTATTTCTCAGAAGAATTATTACTGGTGATAAGAAATGGATCCTTTACAGCAGGGTTTCCCAAACTTTTTCAGCGACGGAACACTTTTATAAATACAGTGGAACCAGTTTTTTACATTTTTAAAGGAACTGGATAAAAAAAACGTAATTAGTGGGAAAAAGTAAATTCGGGGAACTAAATACAGCAAAACCCATTTTTTACATTTTTGAAGTAACTGATAAAAAAAGTATATATATTGAAAAATATTTAATTGTTTAACATAATTTTTAAAAGGGTGCATTTGATATGTAAAAAGTTGTGTTTGATTTGTAAAAGGATGCATTTAATTTGCAAAAAGGTGCATTTGATTTGTAAAAGACAAAATTTTAAATAATCTGGATTAAAGTGGTCTAGATTTTACAGAGTTTATCTGTTTCACGGCTTCATCAACTGTTGAATTTTTTTAGTAGCCTGCTCATTAAGAACACATGACACCATGTCTTTCGCACATGGCTTAATGAGTGTCTCTCCAATTGTATGAGCTTCACCAATAAGTGCATAACTATAACTCACGCGATAAGACGCTTCTTTTGCATTTTCATTTTCCGGTTTAGCCATTCTAATCATTTAAAATTTGGATTTAGTGAATCACGTTGTCTCCTAAAAAAATACATGTCTTTTCCATATAATCAGAGTGTGTCGTTTTAAAATTTTATTTGAAGTTTAAACAGGTAAGGCTGGCTGTTAAAATGCATCAGGAGCATCTGAATTGCCAATATACGTAAATCCAAAATTCAAATAACTTCCATCGTACTTCCGTTTTGGTCTGTTCATAAATGACACTTGCTCTTCAATATTCGATTTTAAAGAAATCACAGTTTTTGATTATTTTCTTCTTCGATGATAGACGTAACAGAAGAATTTTTGTGAAATATCTATTTATGCTCTGCGGAACACCTATTTTGAGTCCGCGGAACATAGTTTGGGAAACCCTGCTTTACAGTAATGTCAAAAGAAAAAAATAATGGCTATCTCGAAAACATGTACCTTTGTCTACTCTTCGGCCAATATTATCATTGAAAAAAGTTTTGTTATGCGTTTGGTGAAAAATTTCAGGTAAAATTCATTATGCATTATTAAAACCTGGTCAGAGAGTTACGGCAGAGTTATTCTTTACCAAATTAGAAAGATTAGAAGTGGAATTACTAAAAAACGATCTGTTCTGGTTAACAACAACAGGAGAATTTCAACATTATAATACAAGACCTCATTCAGCAAAAATCACCTAGGACAAAATTAGATAACTAAATTTGGAACTTCTGCCACACTATCATTTATTTAAACCAATGGAACATTTATTTCATGATAAAAAAATTGTAAATGTTGAACAGGTGAAAAATCACCTGAATTCATATTATAATAGTAAACCGCCAGTGTTCTACGATAATGGAATTGAAAAAATGCTTATGTTATGGAGGAAGATATAGACAATGAGGGAAAATATATAACAAAGTAATATTATGTGGTTTTTTTATGAAATAACTTTTTGTTGCAGTAAAAATAATGCAATTACTTTCTGTTTTATCTAATATATTAATAATCTAAAATATCGATCAAATTTAAATTTTTTCTACTAATTAATGGGACGTGCGCACACGACGATGGCCCGCCGAGACTGAGCCGCACGCGACGCAGAGCTCGCCTCCCACTCCGTCACGTGTGTAGCCTCACTCGAACTTGCACATGATACAGAGCTAATAAAAACGGTTTTTTTTTCGCAATTTACCAAAAGTTTGTGACACGTAGGATTTATATTAAAGGAGTTCTTCGAAAAAAATCACAAACTTGGGGTTCCAAATAGACCCCATCGGCACAGCTAGGTGTTAACCTGTGTTATCTTAACAGACTGTATAATAAATTACAAACACGCTAAGGCAATTGATATTTCGTTCCATTTGAGAAAATATATATAAAAAATGTAATTCTTTCATTCTATTCACCTCCGGACTATGTGGTTTGTAAGAGAACTGTTTCTACCCACCTGATCCTGAATTAAATCGATTGGATCAAGGTCCATGGATATATATACGGGGAGAGGGAGGCGGGGGTGGATAGCAAAGGTCAAACGGCAATAATAGAAATTTCGCGGTGGAAAAATCGAAAAAAATGTGGCACGCACAGGGCTTCCACGAAGAGCGTGTGCAATAAATCTTGTGTTGCATACAGGTTCGGATCGGGCGTCAGAATTGACCGGGCGCTGATTTCGGTACACACTGGAGTCAGAGACTGAATTTATTGCGAGGGGGTTGGCCCCGTTTCCGAACGCGTCATAAATCTGCGGCCAAAGTCTTGTCTACACCACACGACCACATCATATATCGATTTTCGTTTGCCATTAACACTCATGGCACTCTATGAAATTCGATAAGTTTGGCAATATTCACCGGAAGTGTCCACTTGTCAGATTTTGTCGAGAGAAGGGATAGTTTCGCCGATGAATTTAAAATGATAAAAACATTCAGAAGAGGCAAACATATTAGTAATACTGTAAATATGATAAATCACAGCTTTTGATTAACGCATTTTTTTGGTAAATATTCGTCTGCTTATTCCTGTTTTTATAAGACTTAATGAGTCCCAAATATATTTATATAGTTGGCCAGTCGACTAGAGGTTTTCTGAACAGCCCTTTCTATGGTAAGGCTAATTGCTTAGCCTACCTTTGAGGGGCCATTATGACGACAAAACGTTAATAGTGGACCGACACTCTTTATTTCTAGACCTCGCCAAAGCAGACTAAGAAATAAAGTCAATGAAGCTATTCTTGCTCCGACTTGGCCGGCAAAGTCTCTGAAGGTCCTGAAAGCAGGGCAGTTTGAGACTAAATCCTGGTGTCTGATGGGGCCTAAGAGCCAGTCTGACTCCACCAAACAACCTGTTTCTCACGGAGTCAAACTCCGAGCACGCCAACAGGATGTGTTCTAAAGTTTGATCGGCACATCCACAAAAGTTGCAGCGCGGATCATCCCTAAGTTACACCATGTCCCGTAAGGAACTGTGCTACATACTGGTTTGGTTCGCATTTTTACGTGGGCCTGGAGATCTTGGAAGAACAGGTACCCGACACGGTCCTGAGTCGACTGCTGCGACCAACGCCTTTGCCATGTCTTCACAGCCATACGGTAGATGGCTGCTCTATGCATAGACCAGTCCTAGGAGCTGTCCACAGGTAGAGAGATGGCCACATCGCCAATAAGGGCCTCAAACCCTCTTGTAATTTAGCCATAGTGCAGAACAAACCTGAAGCTCTAAGTCCAGGGGCAGCACTTCGTCCAGGACAGCAAGAGCCAGCGTGGAAGAGGTCCTATACGCTCTGGTGACCATAAGCAGTGGTAATATCTGGCCTGAGAGAAGGCGTCGGCGAATTGTTGATACACTAGCTCTATTGCGTTATAATAGCTCTTCATTCTTTGGAATTTGATACCCCAGTTGACACCAGCGACTCTGCAGAAGCAGCAGATGGCGTGTTTCGCCTTTTCTAGTATTTGTCCAGTGTGACAAAGCATTCCGAGATTGGAATCCAAGGTAATCCCAGGGTATACCTATCCTAATATATCCCTTTGAGCCCCAAGCACTAATGATTTGTAGTATGTCGTTTGCACGGTTATCCAATCGATCTCGAGTTTCCCCGCCAACGAGCAAGAGGATGTTGTCAGCGTAGCTGATCAGTTCCTGGTTAGCCGGTAGAGTATTCGCAGCATCCCGTCAGAGAGTACATTCAGAGGATTGTACCGAGAACGGAGCCCTGTGGACATCCCATAGTAATAGGAGAAGAGTCTATTTCATTCCTAGCATCCCACAGCTGCTCTTTCGGATAAATAACTACTGATAATAGCATATAGATCCGAAGATATTTTCTTCACCATCAGCCTGGCGAGTATCGCCGACTACCAGCGAAGGCGCCCGAGATGTCCAGATAATTGCAAGAACATATTTGCAGGTAGACGCGCATGTAAAGGTCTGAACTGCTTGCAATGCAGCCTGTGTGATTCTGGATGGTTGCTAAATCCCTTGAAGGTATCGCTCAAGACTTTTAGCAACCACCCTTTCAAACAGCTTGCCCATAACAGGAAGCAACGTGATCAGGCGGTACGCTTTAGGGTCGGTCAGAGCCTTGTCACCGTCTTTAGGGGAAGCAGCCTCCTTTAAGGCACCTTTTAAACTGGTCTGTGACAGTTGGCCCGATCACCGGCCAGATGCTTTTTATAATTCCGTATGTGGGGTAGTCGTATCCGGGAGCCTTCCTTGGTTTGAAGCTTTTAACATGAGCCTCATGCTCAGTCAATATGATAGCAGGACCCGATGAAGTTGCCGGTAGGATTTTGGCCAGTCTTCGATGTTCTCTGTCGTTGTTAGAGTCGTTCCGCCAAGAGTCCTGGGGAATTAGAGCGTTGATCAACGCAGTTGCAGTGTCCACTATATTTAGAGTAAGAGAGCCGTCTGGACGACGGATTGAGCCCAGGGTACGTTGTCGGCCAAGTGGTTGAGCAGAATTAATAGCTCTGGTTACCGGAGAGTTTCTGAGTGCACTTGTCCTCACATTTGGCGGAAGAAAAAGCTCGATGGTAGTGAAGTGGCGCCCATAAGAGCAACTTGCATAGTACAAGAGGGTTATCAAGCAGGTTACTACGTCAACCAGCGGCTTGAAGAAGTAGATCGACCTTCTTTTCTCGAGAGTTACATACATATTTGTACCCATGCGTTGAGGCATAAACTTGGGTGGTATCCAAACTCCTTCATGTAGAGATATCTTATAAATTTCTAATCTGAGGGAATTCGATAGCACTCGTATAACTAAGGTGCCATGTATGTGATGAAAATTTCTTGAAAGACGAACCCTAACATTCTTGATGATCTCATACACACGTCCGATACATGTAAACTAATTTTTAACTTGGAAACAAAATACCCAGATCTTTAACAGACGATTGCTTAGGTAGAATTACATTCCCAAGTCTGTAATTAAAGATGACGGGGTCTTTTGATCCAGAAAATGTCATTGTTTCAATACTTAATAAAAACAAGAATAAGAGAACATCGTAAACCAGTTCAATCCATTGCTTCGATCAAAGCCAAGCCATTATTTCATGGGCGTTTTTTCAAACTCTGAAACGACAGAGGATAATGAATTAAACATCGTTTCATTCGCTGTAAAAATTGATCTCCCTAAAATATTTTATACAAAAAGACGCAACGATTGTTAGCCCATTCGAATATATGTATCTGAGAAACTGCGATATATTAATATCCGCAGATATACATCCAGTCTGGATAATTTCCGATAATGTAGCAAAAAAAAAGAACGTCGCATAAATATGAAAAACAGTGAGAGCTTTGGACCGGTCGGCTCCCATTGCTCGTAAATCCAGTTGTAAAAGTGAAATTCATCTTTTCGTCTGACTGCCTCGGAATTACACTTTTATTGCCGACATGTTATTCTATCTATATTTTCATAGGATTCGAATATTTCGGAAATCGTAAGCCTACATTGTACGAAAAATATACGAAACGTGAACCCCTCCTCCCACCCGGCAAAGACAATAGCTTTTCCGAAGCTCTGAGATTTCCCCGCTGGAGATATCCGGTGCAATGTAAACCGTCATTTAAATTGTAAATTACGTCTGCGCCCTGAACTATCGTCGATTTGCGAAGTGATGTCGATACCCGTCGGATAAAAAAAATGGCAAAATATATATTTTATAAACGCGCTATTTTATTTATTATGCAAATTTATTGAAATCTTATTAATTACACGTGGGTTATTTTTTTTAGGTATTTTTAACCAAGATCTTTGAAGTTTTCCTTGCAAGTCTCAGTAAACATGTGCAGAAAATCATAAGATAATATTTCATAATCATCATTCAATTTCAGAATTTGGTAATAGCCAATCAATAGACCAGAGCAAACAATTAACCCTTTAACGACAACCCATTCCCTAATTACAATATCAAAGGCCCTAATAAATATTGATATATAGTCAACGTGGACAATAGCCGCAATATAATCCTAACATAATAATAATTTCAATGATGCAATATACAGAGACTGTGGGTATGAGAAGCCTCTGAAACTTCGGTATCGGAATGAAATTTTTCACCGGCGCATTTGTACGGCTGAAGTGCATTCAGCGAACGGAAGTAGGAGAAGTTCGTTGACTTGTGCAACTGCACTTGTTCACTTTATGGCCTTTGTCGATTGAGATATCTTTCGACATAAACATCAGAACAAATATAAAAATATACACGCACAGCTAACATATTAATACATATTTTAATCCAAGAAACTAATCTATTATATATTCACCACTGTTAAATATAATCTACTTCCATCTCATTTGCAACTTATCGATCCCCTCCTCATAAAATTTGGTGGGACTGAAAAAAGTATCAAGGGCCTGATTGACTTGCTCATCAATAATGAGAGTTTTTCCATTAAAAAAAATCTTGTAAGAAACAGAAAAGGTGGTAGTCCGTATGAGTAAGATTTAAGGAGTAGGGTGGATGTGGAAAAAGAGACCAGTAGAGCTCCAAAAAATTTTCTTCAGTCATTTTTTGTTTTCATCATTTTCTTGTCAGTAGGAGTGGCTAATCCTTATCCAATCATTATCTTTTGCGGATAATATTTTCATAGCTGATCTATTTTTCGTCGTCTTTTATTGTCCTGTCCAAAAAAGGCTCTATATTATTTATTTATTTCATTTTAAAGACAATACGTGATTGGCGTTACAGAATAACCCAGGTCGCCAATCACGCATAAAAACATAAATAGAATAGTGAGAAAAAAACAAAATACATAATTTAAGGTATAAAATAACAACAAAATAAAAAAAAGTACAAAATGTTTAAATAAAGAAAATAATGTGTAAATAAAGATAAAAAGTACTATATGTTAAAAAGGAAAAAAAAAAAAAAACCGTCATTAGTTGGTCTGTTATATGAAATTATAAAATCTCATACAAAAGATCAACGAAATGGCGATATTTGACTTCAAATAAATCCACATATTCGGCCAAGTGGTTAAGTAGAGTGATAGCTCTGGTTACCGGAGAGTCCTTGCGAGCACCTGTCCTCGCATTTGGCCGAAGAAAAAGTACACGCGAACGAGCTCGATGGTAGTGAGGTGGCGCCCATAAGGGCAACTCGCACAGTACAAGGGGGCTATGTACTGCCCCAACCAACAGCTCGAGTGCTTTGCCTTTTAGCTCGACCTTCTTTTCTCAAGGGTCACATACCCCAAGCAGCCCTGTACCCATGCACTGGGGGTATAAACTGGGGTAGAATTCAAACTCCCTAATGTAGAGATATCTAAGAAATTTCTTCGGGATTTTCTCTAATCTGAGGGAATTGGAGGCGTACAGAAGGCGCCCATATAATGGAACCTGATTCGAGCAAGCTCCGAACCAATGCATCGTATAGCCCTCGTATGACTATGGTACTACGTATGTGATGAGAATTTCTCAAGACGAAGCCCAACATTCTTGATGATCTCAAAGACACGTCCGATACATGTGAATTAAATTTTAAATTAGAATCAAACAAAATACCCAGATCTTTAACAAAAGATTGCTTAGGAAAGGTTACGTTCCCAAGTCTGTAATTAAAGATGATAGGCTTCTTTGATCTAAAAAATGTCATTATTTGACATTTTCAATATGGCTAGTGGAAACGATTCGATGACCAATCGTGCAAGGAATCGATGTCCAGCTGCAACGAAAGGGCATCTTCCACTGAAGTAATAGATCTAAATATTTTTAAATCGTCTGCAAAAAGTGAAAACTTACATTGAAGGACCCGATGAATATCATTTATAAATAAGACAAATAATAGAGGTCCTAAATTTGATCCCTGTGGTATTACGGAAGGTGTATTGTAAGCATACGACGTTTGGGAGTGTATACATGTTCCTCTCTGTGAGGTAACTCGAGAAGAAACATACGAGATTATCTGAAAACTTAAAACTAACCATGTCGTGAGAGGAGACTTGTGGCAATAGACATTCGATCTACCTTATTTCAGTCACTGAGATAATGTGGTACCCATATTCCTAACTTGCTGACATTCCTCAAATTTTCCAGGTGGCGATAAACTGTAGATTATGATGTATTAAGTCTCTCTGCCAAATCCGTTGTGCAACGAAATTTCACAAACAATTTCTTACTCCCTTATAAAAGAAAACGGCTAGAATATTTTTAAAGAATGCATGAAAATATGCAAAAGCAAGTTATTGCACTAAGAAAAATTACCGTGAAAGATAAATCATTACTGATAGCAAATCAGATCACTAAATGCAAAAAGCCGTATAAGATTAGAGAAGAATTAATTAAGTCTTGCTTGTTAAAAACCTGAGAAGAGATTTTGGAAACGCAGGCTGTTCAGAAATTGAAAGTAATTCCTTTGTCTGCTAATACCATCAAGCGGAAAATCGATCATCATGGCCTATTAATATACGAGTATATTGAGCTCTGCCCATTTTCCTCTTCGTCTTACACATAATTTATACATATTGAGAGATTGTTCGTATTTAATTAAATTGTATTTTTTCGCTGTTAACCTCGGCACAATGCTCAGTCGTATTGTAATTCACTTGAGATTTTTCCGGCGCTCTAATGATTGACAGCTTTTATAAGAAAAAAATATATGAAAACAAGATTTGTAAAAACGACATAATAGGAAGTTTTAAATTATTTTAAGCTAATTTGGAAATGTTTTTTTTTTGTAGGAAGTAGAAGGGTAGAGTTTTGGGTAGAGGAATTCTATGAATGGATTGGAAGTGTATGGGGTCATAGTTAGACACTGATAAAATAAATAGGTTTATATATAATGTATATATGAATTTATAAAGGTTATCGTAGAAGGGAGTGGCATATTTTTTTAATTAGTTTTTAATTGGGAGAATTTTTCTGGTCTTTATATTTATTTTTCATTGATTTATATTTATATGAGCAGATCTGAGAAACGTATAGAATTAAGGGACTGATGATGGCAGAATAAATAGTTTTTTAATTCTAACGAAAAAACTGTGTTTGATTATCAGAGGACGAAGGAGCGCGTTACTAATACTGTTTTTTTTAATAATATAATCTACGTGATTCCTCCAGGAGAGTTTTTGATCATAAGTGATCAAAAACTTTGAAGACGTTGAAATAAGATAATAAAAATGTTGAAAAAATCTTTAGTTTATTCAATTCAACTTTACGAACATTACAAAAAAAAAGTGTAATGTAGAATTACATAAAGAACTACTTTACTTAATTTGCTCTGAAATTTTTAAGAGCTATTAGTTATTTTCTGGAACACGAAATTAAATATAGAAAAAGTGTTCTGCAAATATGACTTCGATGATCTGTCAGGAATTATTGTAAAGTTGAAAAATTTTGACTATCCAGACATTTTATATATAAACTGCATTATACATCGGGAACAACTTGCAGAGAAAAAAATGTCCCCAGAACTGCATGAAGTGTTTTCGATTTTCAATTCTATACAGAGCACTTAATTCTCGAATATTTTAGACACCTTGCGAAAAAATGGGTTTCGAGTATTCTCATATTCTTCGTAATGCAAGGTTAAATGGCTGTCAAATGGCAAAATATTGACCTGACTCATCCCTTTGCGGGAAGAAGTCAAATAATTTTTCCAACAACAAAATAATCTGAAATTGCAAAAATTCTTGTTCAACAATGAATGGCTAGCAAAGCTTGCATTTCTGACAAATATTTTTTCTCTGTTAAATGAACTAAAAATATTTTATGACAAAGGCGATTTGTAGACAAAGAAGAATGATGTTAGCCAGTAAGTGGTAACCCTAGTTTAAAAGAACTTGGAATCACTCACAAAATCTGGCTCGTTGTTATCCAAAGAATGAAGATCCTAGATCCCTTTGCATCGAACATTCAAAATAATAATTAAAGCATTAATCTAAAAAAAATCTCATCGATCTATCGTACGAGGACACTCTTAAAGTTTCATTTGATTAATCCCTATCAAGACCTCAGTTATTGTTTTCTATAAAAAAAAATAACCTTTGCTTAGTGAAAATGCTATGAAAATTCTGATTCAATTCTCCACAACTTATTTATCTGAAAATGGCTTTTCATCTGTCGCAGCCATAAAAACGCGGTACCGATCTCGGCTTAAAATAAATGCAGTTCTGCGTCATAGAGTAATAGTTAATAATATATTAGGGGTACCCATAAGTAATGCCGTTTTTTTGATGCGCCATCTTTAAAACATTCAGTCTGTTAGGCAATAATTAATTATTAATTAATTACTTATTACAAATTATTTATTTTAGACTTTTTTATTTTTTTTTGACAATACTTTTATTGACAATACTTATTGTCAATAACAATAAATTGAACAAAGAACTTTTTTGACAACAGATTACGGTACTAAGGTTGACATTTCTATGGACGCTCATGGAAATATATACCTTAAAGCGACTGGTTAATATATTAACCAATTTCAGACTTTGCCCTATAAAGGGTTAAGAACGTGTTTAAAAAAATATATAATGAATTTGAGGTAGGACTCCTCCCCCAAAAGGCACTATCTATCCCTTCTTTCCTGATATTAGAGCCAGGATAAATCGTAGCTGGTTCTTCCCAGATGCTTGGGTCAGTCAATTCCTGACTTCTTCTTTAGGCGGCACCCTCATGTCCGAGGATCGTGATCATTCTTTTCCGAAAACTCTTGAATTATTATCTTTCCAAGGTAATTACAAAGCTGATGGAGCTTAGTCTAGTAACATCTTCACACTGTTCGTGTGGGTTGGTTAAGATTACAATCACGTTCTGTGGTCTTGTCCTCATCTAGACGTCATGCGTCACAACTTTCTTAATGCTATCTGATGCAGCATTTTACCGACAGGTCTCCTAAAGGAGGCCCTAACCAGCCATATGGACCTGATCGGCAATGTATTAACCACTCATAAATAGTGTCGTTTTTTCGATGCCCTATCTTTAAATAGTCTCCTTCAGTCTGTTAGGCAGTAAGGACGTGTTATAAGTTTCTCATGTTTAGAGGCTACCTGCTCGTGGTTTTTAGGCAAAAAAAACGGTTTCTTTATCCCTCCGACGACAATGGGAGAGACGTGTCCGTCGGAACAACATCTGCGGAGCTGTATACTTTTTTAATATCATTTGAAAAAGCGACAGAGAATTTTAAAAGGATATTTGCAAGATTTTGTTGACATATTGGATGTCAGAAATGCCAACGATAGTTCAAAAAATGGGAAATCTAGTGATTTGTGGAAAAGCAGGCATAAAGTCCAAGCGGACCCAGAAGCAGCCGTGAATTCTGCAATCGAAGACAACCCGATGCTGACCATTGAAAAATTATCGGAAAAGGTCGTTAAATCCTGATCTCAGAGGATCCTAAAGAAGTTGGGAAAGGTTCAAAAAGAAGGTGTTTGGGCACGCATTCACGCGCGACCTCATGTTGCGAAATTGACGTGTGAAAAAATTCAGGATCTTGGATGGATCACTCTGTTGCATCCTCCATACTCGCCGGATCTCGCACCATCTGATTTTTACTTATTTCGTTCTATGGAACATTTTCTAAGAGATCAAAATTTCAATACCTCAGAAAAGGTGAATACAGGCCTTTCAGACTATTTTCAGTTAAAACCCGCAGAGTTTTACAAGAAGGGCATGGATGATTTAAAAGAAAGGTAGCAAAAGATTATAGATAATATGGGGAATTATTTTGTATAAGAAAAGTTAAATAAAGTATTAGAGATATTCTTTTGAATTTCATTGAAAAAAAACGACATTACTTATGACCACCCCTAATATTAAAATATTTTTTTTAATACAAATTATTATATTTAAATTTATCAAACAATATATGAAAGATGAATATAGCCTTTGCAGCCAATACAACTTTTTTAAAATTTAATTTCTTAGTTCCGGCTGGAAACTTTCGAGGGGTTCACTTTAGACCTGGCAAAGGCTTTAAGGGCTCAACTTATTTAACTTGCATATAATACAAGTTGACTTGGTGAGAAAACTTATTCATTACGATCTAAAGTTGAGCTCGGTACGCCTTTTTTATTTTTATTTTCATTGACTATATTAAAGTTTAGACCTAATATATTTATTTACCGATCAAAAATAAATATTTTCCAGGCTAATTTTCTATAATATTGTTATGGAAAATTTTTCATTGTCCAGTGCAATGTTGCCATCGAGGCCATACCCAATTACGTTTTATTTACTCCGGTAATCTTCTATCTAATGCAAATTAAATTATTCACCGGGCCGAGACTCTAATGATAAAACGATTTTCGCGTAAATCCGCCATTGTTAATTTCCATGTTTGTGCTCGAGTATCATTGTTTTTGTACGCCTTTGGAAAATTCGGATATCCTTTGTGTTGTCTCCGGGCGAATGGGGAACGATAGCTTTGTATTGAATTTTCAATGCCTTGTTCTAAGTACCTGCTTAGCTTAAAATTGAATTTTCCTAATGGACATAAAAAAATACCCTCTGAAAAAAGGCTAGATGTAAATTTAATTTTAAAACGCTGAAAACATATTTTTATTTAAATTACATGCCGAGGCAAACAACGGTTTTGTAAGTGTTTACATAAGGAATAATTAATAAAATCTTAATGAATGAAAAAACAATTTAGATTCAAGTTACCATGCAAATGTTATGTATTTATGTATTTGCATTGTTTTTTAAATTGCAATTGATAAGGGTTGAACAAAAAAAATAGTATTCCGATCTACATTTTTAATAATATTATTTGCTAGTTGTTTTATAATATTTATGAAAAATATATTGTATATAAGATAAATCTAAATAATTTTATTTAAGGTGAATAAAAATGTAAGACATAATTATAGCACTTAGGAAGTAGTTTATCAAAAAAAATGTCAGCAACATAAAAACATTTTCCGTAATTAACATTAATTATGCATCTTCCTTTGGCCGCAGTGCTTGAAACAACGCTTTTAGCGAAACTGCAACTGCATCTCCAGGGCTGTAGCCACTAAGTGGGAAAACATTTCAGTAGAACACCATCCCCCTCGCAAAATAACACAATTGCAGTTAAAACTACTTAATTCATACACTAATTGCGTGTTTCAGCTGAATTTTAGTGATACGTGTGTCCTGAATTTAAAATTTATTTTCCTTTGGCCGAAACACATAATTTAAAGGCAGAAATCGATTGGAACCTAGTTTCGTCGGTAATGGAGTTACTGGTGCTTCTTGGAACCAGTCTCGGGACGAGTCTTCATCTTGCACCGTACGTATAAAACATTACAAATGACCCAATAAAAATGGATGTCTCTTTACAAAACATTTCGTGGGTGAAAATTCAATTGGGAAACTTTTATGTGGTGCTTCGGAAGAAAATTGCAACAGCTCGAATGTCTAATTTTATGTTTGTACCCGTGAACTTTGATTTATCTCGTGATGGAATGCACTATGCATTTAAATTAAATGCATATTATATTCAAATAATTAATACAAAATGTAAAAATAAAGGTAAAAGCTTATTCTATATTTTTTTTTAACAATTTATAGATAAAGAACTATCAATATACAATATAAATTAAATAGATAATGTATTTCTTTATCATGTTCTTTGTTATAATTCCTTTTATACAAGTATTTTTTTATTCCATTTCTCGATTAATTTTCAATCTACAATTACTCGATGGAATAAAAAAACATAAAGCAAATTTTATTGTCCAACCTTTTGTGGACTAATACAGGGGTGAACTCAAATTATCTCTTTATTAACAAAATATACCTAGTATAAAAAATACAGAAATAAAACACCCATTAATAAAAAATAATATTAAACTAGGAGTAACTATTTAAAGAATTAAATGATTTAATGTCAGTTGTAAAAGAAATAGGGAATTAAACATACCCTGCATTCATAAAGACATGATGAGAAGTGATTTCCTCTGATCGTATTAATAAACTGAAATTACAAACTTAAGACTGATCAAGAAAATGGAAAAGAGTGCCATCAGTTCAAATAGAAAATTTGGAGTAGTTGGAAATTATTACCAGACAATTTTAAATTTTTGAAATCCAACAATGGCTTTATTCATAATTTCAGACTCTGCGTATTTTAGAGATAGCTTTTTCTTGGCTTTAAATGCTACTTTAACTAGCTTAAAGCGCTTTTTTGGACGGAAAGTGCACAAAACATTCAATTGAATATTATTAAAAATGTATTTCAGCAATAAAAATATACTCAAGGTTTTATTTTTGGTTATATAATAAGTAAATAAAACAAAATTATCCCTTTTTACTTGAGAGGTTCGCCATTGGGTTTGTGGTTTTGAATACATTGCTATCGTTACGTCATGTGATTAATCACCTTTATGTTTATATGTCTAATACGTTTATGTAAACGGCCGATGCCGTTTCTATTTGGGACCCCAAGTTTTTTTATTTTTCTCGCATAACTCTTTTTATATAAATCCTATTTATCCCATTTTTTTGTATTTGTCTAAAAAAGTCTTAAGAATACATATAAATCAAAAAATTGTATTATCTGCAATTGTGAAAAAACTTTTCTCACTCGCTGCGTACCGGATGCGAGTGAGAAAAAACATGTGCAAGTGCAAGCGCATGTGCAAGTGCGAGTGAAACCACTTGCGACGATACGGGAGCGTCCCTCAGTCACGGCGGAATATCATCGAGTTCGCGCGTTGTTTACGTGTCATATTGATTAGTAAAAAAATACAAAATATCGACCAAATTATGAAGAATGTCATGAATAACTATTTTTATTTTTAGAATAATCCATCTTTAATTTAAATGTCAAGGTATTGTCGGAGAATTCATCAATATCTTGACTCGAATTGCTTGGGGTCTATTTTCATACATTCATTTCATACTAAATAGGCTGTTGGTTTCGAGCCGCCGTGACGGATCAGTTAAAAAAATAGCAAATAATATATGTGGACAAAGACTATAATTACTTCTTGGATATAATGAGGATGCGGGATAGAGCTGGAATAGAATGAGACTGTATGAATTTAAAGGCAAAATATAAAATCTTTGAAGGGCCTCATTGCACACAATATCTGTGGGTGCTGTATTGATAGAGCACCAACTGTGTTAAGAAGAAAACCTCAGGCACCTACTTAAAAACAGAGATAGTTATAATCAAAAGTAACTCGTCCATATACACTGCGGAGCTGCAGCACCTCCGAGCAAATTAAGCTAATATATATTTTTACATATTAATATATATGTGTCTATTGATTATATATAATAAATATGAACATATAAATTAAATTTATCGTTCAACGCTACCAGCGTCGTTTATTGGATGGATGCGGGGCGGTAGCAGGGTACGGGGAAGTCTCATTGCTAAGCGCTGTGTTGTGCTGCGAATGAGAGCAGTTAACAATTCAAATTAAGAATTTTTGAAAGGAGAAACTCTTAACTCATGACTTTTTAAGCAGTTATATATAGATATATATAGATGCAGTTCATCTTCTACTTTTTTCCAAAGCAGATGTTCGATGGCTTTCAAAGGTAAACGTAACTAAACGAGTATTTGATCTTAGTGATCAGCTTAATTTTTTTTTTGGTGTTCATGGAAAGTTAGACTTCTTAGCCTGGCTAAATAATAAGTAATGGATTATGCCCCCTGTCTTTTTATAGGACATTTTTAGACAGCTGAATAAACTGAATCTTCTATTGCAAGTAAGTAATACAAAGATCATAAAACTTAGAGATACGCTGAAAGTTTTTATGAGTAGGATCGAAAATTGAAAGAGGAAAATACGGTTAAGCAATGTTCAAATGTTTGAAACATCATCATCAACTCCTTTTGCCAATGGCAAAAAAGATCTTATCTTTCCAGAATATTTAAGAAATTAAATATTGCAGCTTTTGGTTGCATTGGAAAATAAGTTCAGCCGCTATTTTCCTAAGTGCTAAGTTCAGTGATTAAGAAGTAGATTTTGTCCACACTCCATTTATGTTGTCTGCTGAAAAGCTTTCTAATGATTATCGAGACGAACTTTTGGCGCTAAAAAATAATTTTGGAGCAAAAGAAAAATCTAATGAGAAATCAATCACAGGTTTTGTGCCCAATGTGATTCGTACCCAAAAATGGCAGAAAGAGCAATTCACATATTACTTCCATTCTCGACAACATATCTTTATTAAAACAAGACGACAAAATATACTGGTATGCTGAAAATGGTCTGCGATGTGCCCTTTCAAACATCATAGGTTTCTTATAAATTAAATTCATAAAATATACTTAGATACAGTCAACCCTTCTATAGCGTTCACATAGGGACCACGCTATAGAAAGTTAGGCAACCATACAAAATTTGGGGTTAGGTTCTTTTAATTGTATTTTGCGATTTAAAGCAAATCAAACATTTGACCCATTTTTATATATTCTATGACCTTGCACGTGTTTAGTTGAATAACAATAGCTCGTGCTTATAGGCGCGAGGGGGTATTGACCTAGGATATTTCTTCCAGTTTTTTCATTCGCAACAGATGTGCTAAGGGAGTTCAAAGGGACAGTTTTCAATAATCAATAACCAAAAAAATAACCGAGGTAAAGGGGCAAACAGCTACTGACAATTATTTTTTATGTGCACGTACATATTTAAAATGCACATTAATTATATATTTACGAAAAATCTAATTTGACCTTGAAAATATTGCGTTTTGTAAAATGAACGCTATACAAAAAAC
>JAGXCT010033394.1:10406-24531 GCA_022495035.1 Philopotamus ludificatus | reverse complement strand
TACCGTTTACGAAAATTTCCGCACTAACGCGGGACCGGGTCCTTGAGTGTTAAGGATACCATCTTTTCACATGTGTTTTAATCCAAATAGAGAACAAACAATCCTTAAGAACCAGCATCGTAAATGCATCATTCGCTTCCATACATTGATCTACTCCCACGTATTTGTTCTTGATTGTGATGATGTTGAAGTTCTTCTGGACTCTTTTATTATCTAATATTGTTAGTCTACATCCTTATTGCAAAGCCTATCCAGCTTTGCTCAAAGATTTAATTTAATTTGCAAACGAATTATTAACGAGTAAGAGTAACGGTCATTGAAATCGTAAACTTTTCAAGTAAATCCTTAGAATATCTCAAAAATTTGCAGCTGTGTCGGTTTTAAGATTTTTAACGTTATCGTTTAAGAATAAATTTAAATTAACACAGAACATTACATATTTAGGGGAAAAATATTTAAAAATAAGATCCTCCTTTATTTTTTCTTAAAGAATGCTGACCGGCATTGAATCCACCAAGTTCTTTATTGTTTCTGCCGTTATCTCTTCATACTTTATTTTTGTTATAGATGTTATGTTGGCTTTTGTATACATAATGTGCCATATTTTTTTAATGTAGTTTGAATAAGGACTAAAACCTGGCCATGACAATGTTGAACTATCAAGTCTGTGAAAATGAGAAAGAAAAATGTTAGATTTTCCCCCCTAAACTAGAGTAAATGGTGAAACAAGATAAATAAACCTTTAGTCCGATGGCGTAGTGCAGAATCATCCTGAAAAGATGATTCTGCACTTTTATATAACATAGGTGTTGTTCAATGAATGGAACATGGTTCTTATTAAAGATTATTTTATAAACTTCTGCAATGACGATTCCATCGACGAACATTAAATCTCCAACTCTTGGCCTGGTCCATTTTTTGTCTAGCCTTTCTCCTGTTTTCCTCCTTATATACCGAATGCCATCCGAGCCAAACAAGTTAAATTGGCTTACATCCCAGAAGATAATTTTGCTCCAGTCCTCTTTGGTTCATGTCCGGTAATTTTTTTTGCCCATTTGGGTATTTCGAGTGCATTTGTTTCAGGAGAAGTGGTTTTTTCACCGGTGATCTTGCAATAAAACCATCTTCCCTGAGCCATCCCCATACCGTTCGAATCTGACTTCGGTTCCTCCACCTCCAATGAACTCTGTTCTTATATCCACTGTAGTTTTAAATTAGTTAGTTAAACAGAACCATTTTAAAAGACGATCTTTTAAAGCACTTTGATCTTGTTCCTTTTTGCGCTCTTAATATCCAGTGTTATGGAATTTCTTTATAAATCTAGTCAATGCAGATTGACTAAACCCGACCGAGGCTGCAATTTTGCGGGAATTTTTTATTTTTCTTGTATAAGGTTCCAATTTTCGTTTTGTCAAGTGAGTTTATAACTTTTTATAGAAAATAATGCAGTTAGTATTCGGATGGGTGACCTTTCGGAGGATTGTAAGTTACGAGGGTCGACAGATGAGTGAGATGTCATGTCAAAAAAAGCTGAAAGTATATAAGACTGCACTATATACTTCCATTAAAACCATATCCATGGCATTAAGGCTGTAGTGGCAACGAGGAAACTGTTACTAGTTCTTATCGCTAAAGATGGGCGACGTTGGGTGGCCGACCCAAGGAGAGACCTTGTCCCTTGGTGAGGCTAGCAGGTCAATCCATGTCTGAACTACGCAGTCAATTACTGTTGTTATTGATGTGTTCAAAAGGACGGAGTCAACTTCAACAGTCATGTGAATACGAAGAATTACCAAATAAAACCATACTAAATCATCATTAAATGAATTGTTCTATTTTCGTCATTGTTTTAGCTTTCTTATGAAGATTCTGAAGCTTTCGAAGCTTCTGTGGTAATTTTCTTTCTATGTTTCTCCCTACATCCGCATTATCACCCTCAAAATCTATGGAACTGCCCAGATACATGGTTCAACTAGTTTTGAAGGCAAATCCTGAATAAAACTTTCTGACACACATTCCGGTTACATCCTTAGGGCAAAGGATAGTGAAAGCATTTATTAATCGTATATATATATATATATATATAAATCGTAAAATTGTAAATGATAATCTGCATTCTATCTGTATTTAATATTAGGATATTCAGTTTTTATTTGGGTATAATTTATTAAAATGTTTATTCACCGGGCAGCTGTTCGATCGTCGCTGCAGAATGGAACCTCGCTCCTGCCCTGTGCATATTACGACAATGTGAGCAATTGAATCAGTTGTCTTCCAGTCCCGGATGGGTCAATAACCACTGTAGAATCATATCAACCATGAAAGGAGTCTGGTATATTGGCTAAAATTGCATCGCAACAATTTCTGTACAATTGATCTTCGAGAGAATCATTGTGGCGGTTGATTCAATCTGCAATCTTCCATTCTATTCGAGACTGTGGCCGAGTGCATGGCTCAATTAATCGTACGGAGGATAAAGGTGGAGTAGGTTGAGGACTGGAATTGGTCTCTAGATAAAATAAGTGGTATCCGGGTACTAAGTGGTCAACTTGACATTAATTAGTCTAATTAAAATACTTATATCAAAAATTAAAATAGACGTATGCGGGTCAAATTGCTGTCGTGGGATTGAACCGCACGACAGAATGCGTTTCGCCCAGTGAATGAACGCGCCCGATACTGGAGCAATCGTCTAGAGCAGCGGTCGCCAAACTTTAAGACCTCGCGGACCACTACATACATAATTTGAAATCCCGCGAACCACCACAATTTTGAAATTTAATAAAAATAAATTAACATTTTTTTAAAACTAACAGTCCAGAATAAAATCAACAGTTCAAATTCTTCATTTGTGACGATACAAAATAAACACATATACAATAGCAAAAGCTCTGAAATATTAACTTCGGAACGTCCTAAATTCAATTGAATTAGTTTCATAACTATTTGTATTAAAATAATATCACATTTATTATTCTTAACTATTATTTCGAACTTTAGTTTGTGATCTGTACACCCAATGGCAAGCTAGAAATTATGGGCTTTGATGCAAAGTTGGTCAAAAGCTCTCCCTTCCATTTAAAAAAATAAAATGAATAATGAACATTGAAATAAATAAAATATAAAAACTTAATATAATTTATTTTGTGATGCCTTATATTTTTAATTTAATAAATGCTCCTTTCACACTAGCAACTGTATTAACTAAATGTTTTTATAACACTTAATTTTATTTATTTGTACCAATTACTAGATGAATAAACTTTTTAGAATACAAATTAAATTAAAACTGATAAATTCGGAAAAACTCGCAAAACGGAATGTTTGAACGAATAATAATAACATTACAGTGGAACCTCTCTTAACGAGTACCTCGCATAACGAGTAATTCGCATAACGAGCAAAAAAAAGTGAAAAATTGCTCCCTTAAAGAGCGACATTCGCATAACAAGTGACGCAGAAAAGGGAAGTCACAAACGTATGACGCACTTGTGTGTGTTGGATCGTATTTCACAGTAAGAAATTATGAAGGAGAGTTTGGAGGAAGAGGAAGTAGCAGAGAAACAATCTTCTGACGCAATGAGAGAAATGCTGAAAGCATGGGAAACTGTTTCATGGTACATTGAGAAGCATCATCCTAATAAGGAGGTGGCTATGCGTGCTACAAACATATTCAATGATAACGCTGTGTCACATTTTCACCCAATTTTAAAGAGTCGTCTAAAACAAATGTCTCTAGACAGCTTTCTAGTAAAAAATAATTAATTATTTGTCATAAATTAATAAATAATGAGCTATTATCCAGGTTGTTACGATCTTTAACAATTTATAAGCATGTAATTTTATTTGAATAAACGTTAAAAAAAATATTTCGCATGGAACGCATTATCATGTTTTATATTGATTTATATGAGAAAATTAGTTTCGCTTAACGAGTGTTTCACACAACGAGCAAGATTCTGGAACAAATTATGCTCGTTATGAGAGGTTCCACTGTATTTAAAAATAATAAGCTTTTAATCTGCGAAATATTCTCGCGGACCATTACTTTAGCAACCGCTGGTCTAGAGCAGGGGTCGGCAAACTTTATTTTGGTATGGGACAGATCGTAGAAATTGGCCAGGTAGCCATCTAAAAAATATAAAAAGAGCAGAGATACACAAATCGCGGCCCACAAGTCATAAAATCAACGACGGGCCGAAGATTTTGTGACTGGGCGCCATGTTTTTTTTGTTTATCATTTATAGTGACTAGCTACTTCATGTCAAGTAAATGTAAGGGATACCCTACAAAAATGACGTTTTTAACATCGTTATTTTCAATTTTCATCTAATTTTTTTGCATGTTATTGGATTTCCTAAGTCAAAAGGACGGATTTTTGCCAGTTAAGCAATTTTCCAGATATTGCATGTTATTGGATTTTCATAAAAATAAACTAATGCAACCACCGCGACAAAAAATTGGGATATTCACAAGGACATATTGACTACTCGGTAGTGCCAGTGAACATTTTTACTTAAAAAATAAACCTCGAAGTGAAAGGGTAGTGAAAGTGGAACATAGAGTGGTATGGATTGAAGCTGAAGCAAATTCTATATATATCAAATGCAGTTGGATACTTTAGAGCAGCGGTCGAATAGAAAATTTCGATGGTCTACAGAGAAATGTGGACATTATTTGATATTTTAATCCACAGCAAATCAACCCGGAAAAATAAGTAACTTGTACGGATGAACATTAAATGAATTAAGCATATCCTTGCAAGGACAACATAAGGACGGCTTCTCACTACAAAATAAAACGGATGCGTTTCATAAGAAAACATTACTGTGGCAAATGCGTTTGGTTGAAGACGATCTGCAAATATTTTGATGAATACATGAATGAGAATGATGTTAACCAGCAAGTGCAAGTTCAAAAGCACTTGGAATCACTCATCAAATCATTTGATTGTTACTTCTTATTTTTTTCTAAATATATTTAACACTAAAAAAATTTATTAGTAGTCCGCGGGGTCCTGAAGTTTGGCGACCGCTGCTCTAGAGCGCAGGAACATTAACAAATAATTTATAAAAATCATAAACAGGGTGTGTAGATACCGCATCATTTAAACAATGAAAGCAAATCTTCACTGAAAACTGAAACTAACGATCAAAATTATACTTTTGTCTGTATGGAAAGATTGTAGAGTAATTATTCATTATAAAATTCTTAAATATGGCCCAACGACAACGGCACAGTTCTATGGTGATAAACTGGAATGATTAATTAAAAGGAGCAATTCGTGGAAAAAGATTTGGAATATTACATAGAGAGAACATATTTTTTAACATGATATTGCGAGACCTCATGCTGCTAAAATTACTCTCGATAAATTAATGGAATACGAATGGAATGCAATTATTCATCCATCATATTCACCCGATATTGCTCCATTAGATTACTATTTATTTAGATCAATGCAGCACTTTTTTCCAATAAAATTGTAAGAATATCGAGAAGTGAAAACGGGCCTCGATGTCTATTTTACTGCAAATGGGATATTAAAATTACTAGAAAGGTGAAAGACAATTGTAGCTATGTATCGAGGCAGAATATATAATTAATAATATATATTGTAATATTAATATTGTATAGGTTGAATTTTAATTTAAAAATATATTTTCGTCTTATTAATTAATATGCGACACGTACATCATATTTTTTTCTACCTGCAAAAAATCTACCTTCCGCGTCATTGTGAAAACCTGACCCCCTTGACTTCGACTTATATTAGTGAACATTGAATTACCCAAAAAGAATTTTAATGAGGTCACCTCTACAAGTGGTTATTATTTTTTTAAACGAAAAGAGATGCAAAACAGATAAATAAATGCATTAAAGCTAAATTTGAACCTTTAGTTTTATGTAGATTTGTAAGCTTTGGTTAGTGATAAAGATAATTTGAAATAATGTTGACTTGAAAAATTGTTATGAATATAATTAAAATCGGTTTGTAAAATTTATTACATCAAAAATTTAATTATTTTAAAGATAAGATGTTCCAATATTTTTTTTATTTCTATATATCAACAGTACCGTATTATAAAAAGGATTGTAAATCATTGTCATAAACAATACATACAATGCAATAGAGTTGGCTATCTGTACAGAATGTGTATATTGTTTTAGTTATCTAATGTCAAGTGTCAAAGTGATTATTTAAATATAAATTAATGCATTTTAACAAAAATAAATTACTTTTATATTATTAATGCAGACGATATAAAAATAATAGTTGAGTATCACTAGAATGTTAGTACAAAATGCTTGGAAAGAAAATGAATAATGAAAATATTATATTTTAAAACCATAAAATTGCAAGCACGACATCTACAAGCCATTGATAAAACTTATAAAATTATATTAATAGATGTCACTGCTCTATTTTAATTAAATTTATTTAAACAAATAAAAATTCTAGCAAATATCCTTACGACAGCGGCATCCAACTTTTATATTATAACGCATCCTTGAAATAAAAAAAATGTGCCGTTGACATTCCATTTATCAATTGATTAACATGAATTAGTATTTTTATATATTTTAATTCGAAGGTATTATAATTAAAATTTAAATAAAACTAATAGTTCAATATATTTTTTATGATTAAATATACATTATTTAATTTCTATATATGCTCCCCATGTCGAGTCAACATCTCAACAATCATTGTTACATAATGACTCATTGAACCATTTGTTTCTTTTAATTTTGGTCTAATTCCTAAAATAATTATATAATACAATAGAATGATATATTTAACAATTTATTAATATATTTAAAAAAAAACAAGTACGTCGTCCATATTAATATTTATTAATCAAATGTATAAACAATTTATTACAGTTATGAAGTTTAATAAATTAATAAATAAAATACCAGCTGTTTTTATTTCACCGAAAAAATGGTCAAATTCTTCTTAAGGTCTGAAAATTCTGAAACGCCATATATAAAAGAGACCAAATACGATATGATATCAGCAAGAGTCTATTCATCAAAAATAATACTAAAATATTTGAAAAAAAAATTGAATAAATACTTTTATATCCACTTATGGTTATGATATGCGCGCCCCACGCAATGAGTAAATTGAGTCAAATCTTTTGAACAAAAAATGTAAAAATCATGCATATTATTTATTATATTAGAGTGTTTCTTAAATTTTAATATGTACATACTATTATCGGAAAAAATGGAATATATCTAGTACAGTCAACCCTTCTATAACGTTTAGATAGGGACCACGCTATAGAAAAAAAACGCTTTAGAAAGTTAGGCACCCACACAAAAATTGGGGTTAGGTTTTTTTTAACTTTCTTTGCGATTTGAAGCAAATCAAACATTTCACCCATTTTTATATGTTTATATTTTCAATGACGCTCCTGCCGAGGGAACGCTATACAAAAAACCGCCGCAAACGCTATAGAAGTGAACGCTATAGGAGGGTTGACTGTGTATTACAATCAGAGAATCAGTCCTCGAAAACGCTTATGGTTACAAGCCTCCCTGTCCCCAGAGGAAAGAAGATAAAGGTTGAGGTGGTCGGACTGTGTGCAGAGGGACACTGCATCATTGGAACTTACCGGAAGATGTGGCGGCAGACCGGATAAAATGAAGAAGGGCGTTGTATAAGGTCAGGGTTCTATAATAGGGCTGTTGCGCCTATGATGATGATGATAGAAATTTAAACCGTCTAAGCACCGACACTTGAATTCGGAATACATCAGATATGATTATTATTTTTTCTAGAATAGTATTTTCAGTATTTCTCAAGAGTAAAAAAAGGCATAGATAGCGACATAAATTAAATGAGTAATTTAATGAGCTCTATTGGTTAAATAATAAAATAATATATTTAGTGACTTCTATATTATATGTTATCCTCCAATTTAAAAAGATGTCACTATTTTATTTTTATTAATTATTTTTATTTTTTCTGTTAATAATCGTCTATTCTATATTATTATTCTTTTCCACTCCGTGGACCAGACGTATTGGCCGACAAGATTTTTGAGCAAACAATTTGAAACCAAGTTTTTTGTATTTAATTTTCATTAAATTATTCATTAATCATATACATAGATGCTTCTTATTCATTTTCCTGATTTTAATAAATTTGTAAAAAAAATATAGTGAGAGTAACTCATAGATTCGACTGAAGAAAAAGATTAAAATATCGATAAAATAATAAAATTGTCCAATCAAATCATTTTGAATAAAATATTGATTGAAGGAAAAATGATTAGGGTTTAAAATAAAACACAAAATTATTCATTACACCATTAAATATTGGATTAAATCACAAAATATATATTTTTATAAGCATTTTGTGTAAATTTTGATATGCACATCATACATCTGGTGCAGAGGAATTACAATAACTATTTTTTTTACACATATATTTATAACAATTGATTACACACGAGCATATATATATATATCTTGGAACGAAAAATAAATAGGACATTTATACAGAGTCTGTAAAATATATAGACATACATGTCAAATGGTCCGAAATACAGTAAATAGGGATAGTAAATTGTATAATTACATTCCAAGAATAATCGATTAGTAAATACACTGTAGATTTTCAAAAATATCTCCTAGAATAGGTAAACAATTTGGCGGAGACCTTAACAAGTAAGATGCATGAATAATAACTTTTGATCAACTCACTTATTCAACTATAATAATTATTATACAAATAGTTTCCACTGTGTAGAGTCGAGTGGATGAAACGTTATTTAACAATATTCCAGGAAAATTTTTAAATATTTTATTCCGTTCGTAGAATGTATCTATCATGGATTCATTAAGAAGAAACTACTTGTATTTATTTTATAATAATAATGGATTTTTAATAAATTGGATTATATTAATGATACTTTAAAACACACACTGAGAGCGATCTGAATTAATTTTTGAGTCTATGTATATGTATATAAGATTAATACAACATCAATAAATAGTGATTATATGTTTTTTTTTAAATAAATATTCTTTTTATCAAAGAAAAAAATATAGATTTTAAAATGTAGAATCATTGATTAATTACATCTATGAAATATTTCAAGAAATGTTCACTCTAATTACACACTTAAATATATATATCATAATGTTTTTTTTATTCAGAATAAATATTTTTTTTAATATACGCTTCTTTCAACATCCAGTCATAAAATTTTAGAGTCATCAAATGACGTAAAATTCTAATAAAAATCTCCAATAGTATATAAATATATTCATCACAAGTATTCAGTCCACATTCGGAACTAAACGTTTTTGATAATATGCACTTACATAATACAATATAATAGGGTTTATAGTATACGATAAATATTTTTTTTTGTCATAATCAATTGACATCAGTGCCATTCGTTTTGATTTTATTATATTTTTAAAATTAAACAAAAAAATCTATGTTCACATCTCGATATCTCGACCGCAGCGAAAGAAAGGCCTCATCGGCAAGCAACCATTTTATATCCAATGATTTTAGACCATATACATATGGTCGATCATTCTTTAATACATACATATACAAATTAAGCTCCGTAATATTTTTTCAGATTTAATTTAAGCAACCAAAGCTTCGCGTCCGGAATATATACGACGATTTTTCATTAAGCGGAAAAATATTTATTGTATACTGGTAATTTGAGTTAATATACATTAATGATTAATAAATGTTACATACTTTAAAATAAATTATATTATAATAATTAATTCTATATCAAGGATGATAATATTTTTTATTTGATTAAATAATAAATAAATATAATGTTCATTTATACAGTGATTCATTTCAAGGACGAGAGATTTGTCGAATTTAAGCTCTCTTGTTATTGGAAGAAAATTGTTATTATGAGCTTTCCCTTCAATTAACCATAATTACTTGGCCATGCTAATTGTAAAGGAGGAATAAGTTTGTTGTTAGTTATCTTTACGAAGTAATTTTCGTACTAGATTGTTTATAATCGTATTTAATGTTGATTTTCGATTATTAAAAAATACTTTTCAGATTAAAGCCAATTACGATTAAATTATAAATTGATGATAATTCTCATAAGTGCATTTGTAGCTTAAAAATATGATTCCTATAATTATTATAATGCCTCATTTTTTATAAAGTAAATTTGATCTAATTAACAGTGTTGAATTATTTTGTAATATCAAAGTATTGCACTTTCTGATTGAGCTCTAAAAAAACAGATTCTGATAATGACATTTTTAAGATCATTGACAACCTTTAGATGACCACAATCTCTAGAATATCTTACTCATATCATTACAGAGGGCATTTAATTTAATTTACTATTAAATCCAAAATATTTTGTATAATATTTATTCATGACAAATATTTACAAATTTAGTAATGGATATATTGCGAAATCAATAAAAATAAGTATATATTTAAATGTAGTTCGTTTTTATTTTATGATTTACTCAAAATCGCGTTCAAAATTTAAGTAAACCGAAAAGTAATGTTTTTTTGTGACGTTTTACATCACTTTGTCACCTTCTAGTAAATAAGTCAAATTTGGTATCATTTTGAAGCTATATTTGTAGTCTACAGTTATTATACTTTTATCCTTAGTTAAAATGTCAAAGCCGAGGATTGAGTATACAAATTAGAGATGAATCTTAAGAATGAATAGTCATATCCACGTTTTGAATTCTGAGTTATTCGTTTCAATGCATGTCTTATGATTTTTTATCATCATCGAAAGTAATTTAGATTATCCCTGATGAGTTTACCTTTTCTATGGATTTAAAAAGTTCTGTTTTACCATCTATCATATTTTTCTATAATTGAATAACCACTTTCATTTCCACTATTCTATTAAATTATCGTACAGTGAATTAATTTTAAATAATACCAAAATTTCCTTCTGTCGAGTCGTTTATGGACATAACAATCGTCCAACGATGATTTAAAACTGTTCAAGGGGATTATAACCGATGATTAAACACTAAGGCATAATCGTCTTCATGAAGAGCCAAGTCAGAAAAATAGTTTACATCAGTCATCATAAATGAT
Source organism: Philopotamus ludificatus (assembly GCA_022495035.1). NCBI lineage: Eukaryota > Metazoa > Arthropoda > Insecta > Trichoptera > Philopotamidae > Philopotamus > Philopotamus ludificatus. Next base: position 13,448 of record JAGXCT010033394.1, on the reverse strand, counting down.
CTAAAACAATAAAGTCTTTACAATTTTTATTCGATGAGAGATTCATGCCACAAGAAGCTATCGAGATCATCTAAGAAGTTTGTAGAGACGTCTTGAATCTTACAAAATGCCATAGATGGTGTAAAAAAAATATGTGATATAGAATTAAACGGTAAACTAAGTTCAAGAAGGCTACTAAAACTGAATGATGGTGATTTAAATTTATTAGTGGAGTCCGAAACTCGCATAAACCATAAAAAAATGTCACAAGATTTCGGCTGTCGTGGTCAACAGTACAAGTAGATTTTAAAATGATCGGTAAAAAAATTGGGTATTGCACAAACTTTTGCTAACATGGCTGAAACAAAGGATAAACATTTATTTATCGCCCTTGTCTAAGTATGAGACAGATCCGTTTCTGAGAAGGATTGTTACTGATACAAGTTTCAACCCTTCGACCATCATTAGCCTTGAAAAATATACTTTTTTGTGTTTGGGTAGATATTTTGGGTGTAATTTATTATGAATTATTTAAACCTGGACTAACAGTTACAGCTGAAGTTAATTGTGCCCAAGTAGAAAGATTGTATACGAAACTGTTAAAAAAGGCGATATTTTTTGGTAAATAACCATAGACGTATGCTGTAACATCCCAATGCAAGGCTACAGGTAGCAAGAATCATACAGAAAAAAAAATCAGGGAGATGGATTTAGAAGTTTAACGGAATCTAAAAATAACTTGAATTGTGGAGAAAGATTATAGAGCACAGTGGATATTATTTTACAGAGTAATATTTGTATTTTGCCATTACCTTATGCAAGAGAGTCCTAAAATCGAAAAATCTCACAGTTTAGGTCGTTATTAGTCTCAGCTATATATATGTACAAGGTTTGATAAATACAATTCAATTTCGCGGTCTGTATACTTCTAAATATACATAATTTACTTGTTGGTATGATGGTATTCTTATTCCTGCCGTATTTTGACATTGGTAGATATAATAGATGCTCACTTTATGGCCAATCACTGGCCAAAAATATTCGCCAGAAATGACTCCTGCGACTTCCTTCTAATCCCGTTAACATTTGCCAACATTAAAGTGATAACGTTATATGAAAATTGCGTTTCAGAAGTGCTTAAAAAAATTATAATCTAATGAGAATAACTTTGAATACAATAGACAACAATATAGATAAATAAATTCCGCGCTTTTTTCATCAAACCTCGTACATGTACGCATAGACTATAAATTATACATATAATAATATATAACTCTATATATTTAAATATATTGGATATATACGATTCTTTTTTTGTGCGAGTAATACGATAATGTCGTGTAAAAAATATACAGTGCTCGTAAAAATGACGGATGGGAGGTTCTGTACTGAAATCAAATTGCTATTCTGAATATGTAATTTTTACAATAAATCATGTTATATCAAATCCGTGCAAAAAGAGAATCGGATATATCTACTGAATACATAATATAATATATATATTTTTTTATATAATAATCCTAAATATTCATAACAATAAGACATTCGGTAGCAATCTATCGATTGCTACAATTTATACATTTCAGTCTGCGAGCCCATTTTTTCCGAGATCAAGTCTTTCATTCCATTCTAATACGTTTAACGTTGTATATTATTTATATCATAGTAATCGAAACGTTCAGTTGATCAATTTAGGCTCCTAGAATGCGTTTCACCGAATATCCAGGTATAGCATAGAAGAATAGCAATACCAAGACCGTAATGCCGAAGAGAAAGAGGGCTTTCAGCACCTTCCACTTGTAGTTGTGCCATATTATGTATCTGATCGACTTTAGCGGGTTCAAGAACCACATGAACGAACCGTCTGGACGACTGCAACACGAAAATATGCATAATTAATATTGTAAATAAATGATTGTTTTAAATAAAATTCGATTATATGAATACTTGGGTCTGTCGAGCGGATCAGGCTCGTTTCGTCCGACGCCGGCCGGATTTTTTTCAGCCTCTTCTTTAGTCAATAAATGTATTTCAGCCTCGACTTTACCGGTCAGTTCCAATTCATCGTTGTCCTTTTTAATATAGAACGGCCACCATCCTTTGACACGTTTTTGTTTGAATATATTGACCATCGGCACCGATCCGTCCATCTTCAGCATGTCCAACGTGCAGAGTTTCGAGGATTTTGCCCCGCGTGGGAATCGATTCAGGTCCAATGTTATAGCACCTAAATATAACAATACAAAAATCTAACATGTGCCAAATATTTACACAGGACATGCTGCGTTAATAATTCGCTATATTCGCTCTAGATAATATCACTGCAAATTTTGTTATATCGTTTTGACGCTGACCATATTATCTGCAATTGTTTTATACCTAAGAAATCGTCTGCGGAAAAATGATCGGCGTCCCACACTTGGAACTCGAGCCTGGCCGGAATCTTCGACTCGGTTTCGTCCCAAGAAAACAAGGATTCTTTACGGGTTATCACGATCTTTTCTTCTGCGACTAGATAGTCGAACGGATATATGAATCGCCAGTTAAAGTTTCCCTCGCCTGTCAATGATCTGTAGTGAATGTCAGTGCTTTGACAATCTTCAGGCCCCTTCAGCCAGCTAAAACAAAACAAAAAATCAATGAAAGATCATATATTCAAATTTGTTTCTTCTGTATGATTAGAGAAGGATCAGAAAATAGTTTTCTCTGCATTCACAGATTTTTTTTAAAATAATAGATGATTAAAATGTATAAATGATTATTTAATCTAGTCGTGTCGATTTGAGACTCTATTTGAAAAGTTTGTTCGAATAACTCTTTAAATATAAATCCTACATGTCACATATTTTTGTATTCATCTAAAAAAGTCCTAAAGAATAGATATTATAAATAATCATTGACCTCTATTTTACGCAATTGCAGAAAAAAAATAAAAACAACAATATGCGCTATGCAGATTCTGTACTACGTTTTTTCGTCTTTTTGGATATCCCTCTGTTTTTACAAAACGTTGATAGCTTTGACATCGCATTTTTAGCCATCCCTATTCGCCTTCTTATCTCC
>JAGXCT010033394.1:0-10360 GCA_022495035.1 Philopotamus ludificatus | reverse complement strand
ATAAAGAAACTCTTCAACCCTCTCCAGATCCGGAAGATTAACAGATCTGGATAGATCTGTCGATGATTATCAGCTTGGTTTTAGTAATACTAACTTTTTTGAGCAGATTGGTAATTTCTTCTTTATTGGTGGCTATCAATGTCGTATCGTCCGCATATCTAAGATTTTAATTTTTTTCGCGCTATTTTAAATCCTCTTTCCCAGTTTTCAAGAGCTTTTCCCATGATATACTCCACGTATACGTTGAATAGGTCTGTGTAGAATATGCAGCCCTGTCTCGCTCCTTTAAGCACCGAAAACTTTTCCGCTAATGCACATAAAAAAGCGTAAGATGCGCTAATGCACATAAAAACCACAATTCTTTTTTTAATACATACTAAGCTTAATAAAAATAGCCCGAAATTTAGTTTTTTTCAAAAAAAATATTATTTATTTAATAATACGACCAATCCTTCCGTAGAGCATCCTTCCGGACATTAAATTTTCAACGTCAAAATCTATATTTCGTAAATATGTAATATATCGCCGCCTGAAATAAAGGTCCATGCTCATTGGTTGACAACAAAATATAAAAAAAAAATAGAAGGGTTGACTGTATTTCGCCCCAATTTGTTGATGTTGCAAAATTTTATTATCGGATATCGCAAAGGTTTGTAAGTTTTGGATCTGACGGATAAATTAGCTGACTCCACTGTAGGGCGATCACGTCGGACTGTCTCCACTATAGGGGTTTTATCGAACGGAAAATTTATCCGACTATAAATTGATAATTAACTTTTATTGATTTACAGTAAATACACTTGGGTGGATGAACGGTAAAAAATATTGCGATCGCGTTCAGTTCTTTGTGGTGACGGATGTTACCAATGGATAATAATGGTGATGATGCGATGTCCGTTGAGGCCGAAGATGTTCCATGCGAAGAAAAGCTTTAAGTACGACGACGTGCAGGACTGCTGACTTGAGTTAAGTGGTTTGCAGCTGCGATAAATCCAATTCTTCTTAGTTGAGAGTGCGCGACTTTCGTCTCCACAAGACTCTTGGACAGAATCTAGGATGGTTTCAGCTCAGGATGAAGCTCTGATCCTCTCTGGCATCTGTTTCTGTATTGCCCTATTTTATAGAGCGACCGAATACACTCTACTCCTGACCTAATTGTTTTCGTCTGCAATTTTTGCTTAGAATACAGAATTAAATCTCGTTTTGATTATCGAAGACTTGTTCATATTTTTTGCATTAGTTGCACAATACTATTTTTCTGGATTCGTACGTGTCAAATCTTGTTTATTGCGTGTATTTCTAATTAAAATAATATTTTATGCGGCGTCTTTGGAGTGGGCAGCTTTTGATCGTGTTTTTGCATACGTTGCATTTATGATGTTTTTGGAAACGCATGTGCATAAACTGGTTTATTAATTTTGTTCGAACCCTGCGTAATCGGCGTCTGGGCGGGCAGCTTTTATTTATGCTTTTACATGCGTTGTTTGCGCTTAAATGCAGGTTATTAATTTTGTTTTGCCAAGTTCATATTTCCTCTCGTAATCGGTCAATGTTATTTGACCTTGGGACGATCATTATGTGACCATAACAGGTGTTTACACATTTTCAGATGTTTTTTTCCGAACCATAGCTTGTAAATTTGTATTTTTTTTAAACTTTTTTTGCGTAATAAGAAAGAAAATAAAATAAAATGAATCTATCATAGCTTGAAGAACAAATTTCAGAGCAATTAGAATAGAAAAATCTTCTTTTATCATATATATAAATGGTAATATGGTCCCTAAACACATTACAGAATTGTGCCAGTTATTTAATCGAAACACTATTATGACCCAATTTTTAACCCTTTCCGCTCTAAAGGCCACAACTGTTGGCCCAAGTGAGTTTGGTAAGCAGCTCTAAAGGCCAGCAGTTATGGCCTAAAGACGAAATAAGTTTATGCGCCTATTTCAATGAGACGCAGCTAAATTTTACGATATATTATTGCTTCTAAGTATTGAGAAGGGTTGCAAAATGTGGAGTAACCCAACATTTTTTTTATTTATACGCGTAATTAATTCTCAGAAATATATTTGTATTTATCGATATTTTTCATATGCCAATATTTTTAGAGCAGTCAGTAGGTTTCTTCATATCGGAAAGTTGTCCGAAACTGTGTACTCTGACCCTATTTTTGTATTGTGGAACTATTATTTTTTTAATTCCATTACATACATATACATACTTATTTGATAAAAACAGTAAAATCAGTGAAATAGTGTTTATAATTAAATAATAAACTATGAAAAATAATAATAATAATTTAACTTTTGTTTTCAAATTCAATGATACCAATGACAATGATTATTTCGATATTAGTGATGATGGCCCTTTTACGTTTGATGATGTTAATTATAATAGTGATGATTGTGAAAGTTAACGAATGATTATTAATATTCATTTAGAATTGTGGAAAATGGCCAAAAAAATGATGGAAATAGTGATGATATAGACAGCAATGAAACAGATAGTGGATGTGAAATCATCCCTTACAAACGAAAGAGATGTGCATACTCTAGCGATGAGACAGACGTTGAAGATAATTCAACATTAATTAATCTCACGTTATCAAGAACTTGTCAAAAAATTCGGACCCTTTGTCTAATAATTTTTCACAGAAAATAATTTATTTTTGTGATAGAACAGTAGGGCCAAATATTCTAACCAATTGTTTGGAACCTATTGATTATTAGAACCTATAGAAAATAAGCTAAAAATAAACTAAAAACCACTCATGTGCAATTTGTAGATAGACTAGTTATTCAACTGGTTGAAAGTCACAGAAAAAGATTAAAAAAAAAGATAGACATTCAGTGGATCCCGATCAGCGATTAAATTACGACAATCTACATCTAATCTACACTATTATATATGTTTTTAATTCACTTCTCCGAAATATAAATACATTTTTTACAAATTCGTATTTTTTTTATCTAGAGTAGTTCATTGGTTTTGAAGAAAAATATCCAAAGTGGAAAAGGTTAATATGGAGCTTAGATCTTATGCCTTATTAATTAATTATCTCGCTACTGGTTTATATATTCTCATGAAAAACATATCTATATTTCTCCATAACAGGAATCATGCACAAGGTCACGTTCTTAAGAAATGAGTGGATAAATCGCTTCGTGACTTTAAAAAAAAAAAATGTATTGTAATAAAAGGAAGACCGGGAAAAATGTGTTTTTCCTCCGTTGCGGTGTTCATACGATTTTCCATTTCCTCCCAAGTAAAAAAACGCCAATCACAAAAACATTTACATTAATAAATACATTTTTAGACAGTCAACCTGAACGTAAAAATCCAATATGGCAATCAATGTCAATATACGTCAGGGATAATTGTACCAACGAAATAAAAATTATTATGGTAATAAATATAAATCTTCTTACCCTTTCACGTATATATCGGACATTTTTTCACCAGTGAAAAATGCATCATCCTCCAAAACGACGTCATCTGTATTCCATATGATTATTCGCAGCTCGTAAGAGCGGGGTTTCCTTGGCGATATATCGATAGGTGGTCCCGGCAATGGCAAGTCCATCGGAAACATGTCTACCCACATTTCTAATTTCCCACGTTCGATGCCTGAAACACACATCGGTTACGTCAAATGTCACAAATTTCGCCTAGAAACTATATATATATACCTGGCTTATCCGGATTGTACAGCGGCCGCGTCTCGATGTGCTCGGGAACCAGATGGCATCCGATCCTAGGCATCTCGTGCCATTTGTGCAAAACGTTCAGAGCCAACTTCTCTTCGATCTCCTTATGTTTGATACCGATCGCCGTCCACGTTTCATAATCGTCTTCGAACTCGAATACCTTCCTTCCGATCCTCACCTGTCCGTATTCGTACGACGGCGATTCGACACGTCCGTCTTTGCACAGCTTTGCCAAAATTTGCGTCGGCTTCATTGCATCGCGCCATCTGTTATACCCCTCCCTAAAAATATAAATAGAGACATAATAAAAAAATATTACATAGATCCCACAACGTTAATTTACTCTTCGTATTGTCTCGGTAGACCGCAAGTTGCTCGGTGTCTGCTATAGAATCTGTTTTCCAAATCGATCCTCGTCTCGCCGATCACGTCGTCGGATCCGACAAGGTCCCAATCCTGAATTTTCACAGTCAATAGCGAATCGCGTGGAAATGTGGCCTCGACTTCAAAGCATTTTCCGAACACCGGATTCAACTGCTTCGATATATAATTATCCTTGTCGCTGATGCGTTTCGATCCCAATTGCAGTACTATGTATGGATCGGCCTTTCCATTCAGATCCATCGGATGAAGATCGTTGGCTTTGATGATGTAGACGCGTACCAACACGCGCAAAGGCTCATTCGATGGCATGTTCTGAAATACGCCTAAAGATGGATCATAACCCAACACTGCTTTGTCTTCCGGTGTCAAATTCAATGGCAGCTTATACACTTTAATAGCACCCTAAAATATATTTAAAAACTCAAGAAATCGAACTTCAGTAATCTACTCTAAAAGAGTCGACATAATACCTTGAAAGAGCCGACAATCCTGTTTTCATCTTCCATCTCTTCTTCAGATTTTTTACCTCTATAAAGATCGAACGTCAAGAGCCATTCTTTAAATTCCTCGTATTCTTTTTGCGATTCAAGTTCGCCACCGTAAATCTGAATTAATAATGAAATCATTTTTTTTATTATCATATTTGGGTAAGCGGAAAGAAATGACATTATTTATTGCGACAAAAAAAATATTTAAACAAAAACTGTATATTATTATTATATTATATATTTTCTGTAGTTTTCTATGATCCACTAAATTTCTCAGTTTTTTATACTTCGTTCGTTAAAATCTAGATATCCCAATCCATGAGATTTTGGACCTTAATATTTGTAATGGATGTTGCAGATTTTTTAAAACTATCCTACTGTTTCCTAAAACTGATCGTTTCTTAGGCATTGCCTCCATTAATCTTACAAATTAGGCACAATACACCTCTACTTAAACAGTCTGATAAGGTTTTAGTAATTTATTGTTTAGTAAGTATCCCAACAAATATTAAAGGAATACGAAATATCGCAGATGGTTTAGATAGCGTCACAGCAAATAAAAACAGCATAACATACCATAAATGTGTCTCTCCAATATCTGACCGTCGCATTTTATACTATGAGCCAAAAAAAACGTCAAAACAACGACGTGTTTCTAAATAACGCAAAAAAAAATGACATTTCTTTCCGCTTTACCTAATATTTTAATTGATAGTGATATAACTAACCTTGCTGAGAGCCGATTTGGGGATGCTCTTTTTCTTTTCATTGATGGGACTGAATTTCGCTGTCATCTTCGCCGCGTTGGCGGCCGATTTGAATTTGCTGTTTTTCGCTTCTCCGCCGCCGTCCTTCTTCTTCTCAGATTTGGATGTCGATGGTGTACTAGATTCTGTATCCGGATATACGGAGAGCGAATTGCTCTTGCCTTTGCTAGCGTCTTGTTTCGCTTCCTCGATCATGAGATCGACCGATGCGAAGTATTTGGTCCACCAATCTTTGGAACTCTCTTCGTCGTCGTGGTCGTCTATCACCGGCTGCTTGTTTTTCTTATTTTCTTCGACTTTGTTTAGCCCCCTTTTATTAGCCGAGTTGGTGCCGTATATCAAAGAAGTTTCCTTGAATAACAACGGACAATTTTCTCTCTCTGTCTCTACGTGATGCCTAGGATCCGGAGCAAATTCGATGAGGTTAGCTTCCAGCTCTTGTCTACGTTGGGCTACACGCCTCCGCTCATCCGCTTCTCTCTCATGAGCTGACGGAAACATTTGCATATACTTGTGGATAGAATTGATCGTATGAGTCCCTACGAGCGTATATCGTCCGAAGCTTCTGCAATCGACCACTCGTATTGTCAACGGCGGTCTGTACAATTCTTGCTCGGGCAACTCAACGTCTAAATATTTGACCGAGCATCCGAAATTCGGATTCTTGCTGGCGTTTTGGATTATGGACGAGTACAGTATGTGTCCGGCACATTCGACGTCCACCCTAGGCTTATCTACCGTCAGCAAATGTATTCGTTTCAAATCGCGAAGACCCCAGAACAACACTTCGATCCGATAGAACGCCAACGTTGGTCTTATAACGTCGGGAATCGGAATTATGTCCTCGCCTTCAAGCGGCGCCGGAAGATCCGGTACGCCCGGAGGCTGACACGGTTCGCCGGCAGCTCCGTATTGAATTTCCAACAGTTCAAAGGTCGCCAACAATTCCCCGGCATGGTTCAGACCCCTAGTTATTTCGTACCATTCGAGAGCAGGCGGAAAATTAGGCTTCACATAGGGATCCTCGAGGCATTTCACTTTAGGCTTAGCCATGGCTCTGCCAATGAACTCGGATTTTCCCACTTGATCCTGATCGAATATTTCGATTATTATTATCGGCGGATCTTTTAATATCTGATCCATGGATCCGTATATCACTATTTCGTTGAAGAGGAACGATTGATCCCACGTAGGGCTCAGAGTCTCGTCGATGACGCGGGTCGTCTTGCAATATTCGCCGACGATAATTCTGGCGAAGGGATCCGATAAACCGGAAGCGTCCGAACCTATCAAAGACCTGGCTTGATATATGTAAGCCCGTAGCTGAAACGCCTGAAAGAATATATATATATATGATTGAAGACGTGAGGAACAATGTCTCATTATATAACATGACTCACGTGTTGCTCCACGTATGTGATGAGTGATGGCGGCGGCACTTCGGGCTGATCGGCGCATCTGATCTCCCTGTTTATTTGATATCCTCCGGGAAGACCGTCCGCGAAGTGTCCCTTATCCTTTTTGGCTCCGAGCCAGATGTAGAGGAGGAGCTGCGTCGGAATACTCCATCCGGCGGCACCGTCCGCCTTCTTTCCCGGAAGCTGACACATATCAAGTACACAAATTCAATTTACGTATTAACAGATATCAGAATACGCTTTGTACTCAACATGTCTGAGTTGTCATAGGATTTCGTTGCCATGGGATTCGACCGAAAATTATTTTTGCTATGTGGTATTATTGTTGTGGGATATTACGCCATGGTCGGCCGCTTGTTTTACCCCCCATAAATAACAATTTATTGACAGGTATCCCATCAATTCATTGCGAAAATTGTCACTCGCGATTATTATGCTTACGATCCATTAGGATGATGGATCAAATGATAAATACGGTTACGTAGGCGAATCGCTCGGAAAATATAGGGCTCAATTAAGGTGAATCCCTTCGCAGTAGCGTACGTCGTTGAAATAATATGCATATGTAAAATAATCATTAAAGAAAATCATGACGGAAGTATCTCAATCGAGTACGATGTAATTTGTAATAGCTGATATTCAATGATTGTAATAAAGAAAATACGTTTTTCAATTAATGTTAATTCCGAAAATTTTTATGCAATGGAACACTTCGCATGTCCGGAAATTTTAACGGAACACGGCTTATTTTTTAGATTGGATTATTCTTAATAGTAAAAATAAAAAGAAAACTGTTATTAAAACATTCATTTTTAATAATCACAAATCTTCCTGATATCAGGCACAGGTGAGCTGAATTATTATACTTAGGGTAGAGCCTGCTCCTATGCTTTGACTTTGAAACGGATGTAAAAAAATAATAGCTTGTTTAGGCACATTGAGATACTTTTCTGACAAACTCGCCGAGTCACTAATTAAATCAATTCGATTTTCATAATCACTTGAGATGAGCTCACTGGTCTAGTTTATCACTAGTATTGCAAAAAATCGTATTAAGTTATGTAGATGTTCTAATAATACTTTGTAAAGTTCTTCGTCTACTTTAAAATTCATGTAACACAGGAACATAATCAATATTACTAGGTTCAACTGATAAAATTAAAAATTGATGAAGATGCAATTTTATCTATTGTATTCAAATTTAGTTCTAGATAATTTCGTATTTTCAAGTAGACCAATAACTTACTTTGGAGTTCATAAAGTCTTAATAGTGTTTTTCCTCTGGTTAGCCATCTCACTTCAGTATGTAGTAAAAGAGCTGTGTATTCAATCAATATTTTTCATTTTTAACAAGGGGTGGGATAAATCCGCATTTCATTTCTCTTTTAACATTGTAAACATTGTAAAAAAAGGACTAAATCCTTTTAAAATATCAAAATCCATTTTATTTTATTAGAATCATTCTGCAGATTCAAGAATACATTTAAAATCCTTCCTACATCGAGAAAACTTCGTAACAATTCAGTTTATTCCGTCAGCTCGAAGGAATTCGACACGTCCGGCATATGTTATCAAATTTTCATTGATTTCACCTACATGTTCGTTCAGCATACTGCAGAGTTTCTCAAATATGTAAACGTTTGTCAGTTTTTTTTTATAAAAATATTATCCGATGATTAGAAATTGTATGTTTTATTTTGTTGTTTACCCTTGCAGACTCCAGTGCCGAGTCCCGAATATTATTTGATTGAAAAAAAAAACATTCTTTTTCAATTAATACTATCTTCGATAGAAAGGGGGACGCCTCTGCACGTTAAACGGATCCAGGGCAGTTGGCAGGTACTTACCGCAGTACCGCAATATGGGTCACGGGCCGATAGGTCCATGGCCGTATCGGATAGATTGGTAGGGCTCACCTTCAGGAACATGGTGTGAGGCTTCCCGCACAGCTTGCCTTTCTCCTCCTCCACATTCGAATGAACCAGGAACCTGGCTGGAACCCTCTGGTAAGCGAGCCGCTTTCCTCCTGACACGGCCCACACCACCACGTCTGGCAACGATCCTTGTGGCTGCAACAAACAACACAATGAAACACGAATCTTCAAAAAAAAACCATGAAAATATGATAAAACAACATTCCGTGTTAAGAATAAATTCCTCGGAATTCTATGCATATTTCGCTACAATGATTTCATTAAAATATCGATTGAAGCCGCCGAAGCCGTGTAACGTTCCGTTATGATTATGACATGAATGAATCTCTTTATCCCAGTATCCCATCTCATCCATATCAAGTAGACGATATGCATAAGAGAGAATAAAGTTTTGGCTTATGTGCTAAAAATGCAAAATACGTTGTGGCCTGTAAAGATTTTCCATAAGCCGAAATTGTTTCTCGGATTTTTATTAGCCCTCAATAAAAATATTATGATTAAAAAAACAAGCAAAACAGATATGATGTAACAGAGATAGGCGATGCATTTAAATGTTTCTTATTTTAAGCTCCCCTTAATGTCACGAACATAAAACAGATCATTCACAGACTCATGCATATAATGTCTGAAATTTTCTGCATTTCTTTAAATATAAAAAAAATCACGGATATTTCAAAACAATATGGCTATTTTTATTTAGAATAATATGTAATATAATGAAATGTCTATTCATTTCATAGTTTTTTTTAATCATATACAGTGGAACCTCGCTTAACGAGCAAAATTCGTTCCGGAATCCAACTCTTAATATGAAACAGTTATTAAGCCATACATTTTTATGAATACGCAAAAAAATGTACAAAGTTTATTAGAATATTAAAGCGGATTCCGCTGCAGAAACAAATTTTCTCTCTTTGACAGATTTTACAAAAAACGCGACAATTCAACATGCACCACTTGTTCATAGATTTCAAATCCGCATATCACACAGGTTGCAGGGCTAAACTATACGAGGGGACGACGAATCAACCTAGCCGTGCCTTATAATAAAATCCTACAAATCACAAACTTTTGGCATTTGTCTAAAAAAGTCTAAACATTAAATATTATAAACAATCATTGTCTTTTATTCTCGAAAATTAAGAAAAAAATTAGAAACAATAATATTCGCTTCTGTTACAACGCGCGCAATGTTTTTTCTCGCTCACATCCAGTACGATGTGCCGAGTGCGATTAAAACGTACAGTGACACGTGCCGCGAGAAGTGTTACGTGTCAAGGATGAGGGACAGTCAGCCGCCGAGAAGGCTTATGGTTAACAAGCCCTCCTGTCCCCCGAGTAAAGGAAGACTAAGGCTGTGTGGTTTCATTGAAACTTACCGAAAGATGGAGCGGAGATGTGGCGGCAGATCGGGTAAAATGGAGAATGGCGTTCGATGAAGTTAAAGATAAAGCTGAGAGAAAATTTAGATGAACCAACCTGCAATGCGAATTCAATTTGCAGGAAAAAAGTTGAAATGATGAGTTTATTATTTAAGATCCATTATTATTTTCTACTAGAAAGATGTCTAGAGCCATTTTTTTGCCGAGGCTTCAAATTTGGTGAAAGCACAGTACAAGGGGGTTATGTACTGCGCCAACCAACAGCTTGAAGAAGTGC
>JAGXCT010033393.1:0-12605 GCA_022495035.1 Philopotamus ludificatus | reverse complement strand
AATTGATTATAAAATATAATAAAAATATAATGATAAAGCTTTATTACCATGTGATTAAAATTTAAGCTTAAAATTAAATAAAAACCATTTTTTATTTAAAGATGAACGGATTTAATCAATTTTTAATTTTTAAATCACTACAATAATTCAAAATTAATTCGAAAATTATTTTTAACGTCGGATACAAACGAATATGAATCTTTTTTCTCGGGTAGGAGCCTGTTACATCATAACGGGGTTGTTTTTGGACAAAAATTATGTCCACAAATGAAAAATCGCCATTTTTTTTAATAAAAACATTCACAAAAAATATCATTGCTGAATCGCTGTAACAAGATTTATTTATAATAAAACATGTATAAATATAATGTTAAGTAGGATTAAATATGTAAGTAAGTATGCAAAGGCGATTTTAACAGCTCTTAAAATTGTAGCTGAAATAATAAATCTTCCAAAGTGAGTTATTCGCAACAAAATTATGAATAAAATTAACATATTCTTAGAAAAAATATTTATTTATGAGAATCTGGTATATATTTTATTTCTGTACACGAAATCGATTGATTGATTAAAGCCGAATTTGTATCCCATGACTTAACGTTATCTAGAGCGAAATCTATTAGTTTCTAAGGATTCATCGATAAGAACAAATTAAAAAGCATCGGACGACGTCAAAGGATATTTTTTTTCATTATTTAAATAATTACAAATGAGACACAGTGGGATTTAATTGCTAATTAAATTGCGTCTACACATTATTTCTTTGCGAGCGAGAATAAAATTTAATGATTTAGCCGTGTGCTCGAGTTGTTTGCAGACGAAGGTCAAATTTTCTTTCGCACAGGACACGGGATCGATGGAGATGTTCAAGATTTTCACACCGAAAACGTGTTACAGTTAATTTAGTCTGTAGCTGAAAATCGGGCGGCAGATACGACGCTCTCTGCACATGCGATTTAAACGAGATCCAGACACATTGAGACGGACCACTAATCACATCAAGGGCGAGACCCTAATTCATAATTCATCTTGGGTAATAAAGCGAAGTATAATTTAATAAAATACAAACGTCCCAGGCGACCGAATAAATTATGGTCATTACACTGAGATAATCTGCGTTTAAATTCAATGCCAATTTTCAGTGACCTCTACATACACATGACCCCTGAAACCTAATATATTATTTATTAAATAGCATAATCATTGATAAAAATATTTAAACATCTGAAAAATATTTTCCTAATATATTCTAGATAAATTTAATAAAATAATAATAATTCAATATCATCGGTATCAAATTATCAAGGAACAACTTGAATAAATATTAGAATTCGCCTGAGCCCCGTCGTGTCGTGTCAAATTAGCAAGGGCCCTCTCGAATTGATATAATAAAACTTTCCTCAGAGATCAGCACCGACCGACATTTCTACAACTATTATTATTAACATTTCAAACTATGTATTTCAATGGAGGAATTTACAAATGTACTCGTTAATTATACGCCATTTCATAGATTAAACCACGTCGGCTGTCCTATTTGACCCAGAAATTAGTGTCCTGCTTTACTATGCACATCCTATTTTGCTAGCAGGTTGTACTGCAAAAAAATACGCCAACGTCTCCTTTCGTATGCAAATCCTGTGGGACATATGTACTACGTACGTATATGCAAACTTGCTCTGACAGCAATTTGTAAAGCAGCTAAACATTGATCCAATCCGAATACAGGTTGAAAAACACAATAATTCTATCTATCATGCTGATTTTTTAAAAAAATAAATCAGCTCTTCACATTGTGTTCAGAAATATTTAAATTAGAATATAGTATACGTGATTGATCAATCACTATTTTCATTAATAAAAACAGTCTCCAGCGAAGTCAGGTCCGTCTTGACCCTGTCGTTTCACGTTTGATGTTCTTTACATTCCCAAAATGTTTACTCCGTGTAATCGTATTAACTTTCGGAAATGAAAAAAAGGACGCAGGAGGCGAAACCTTACTCAAAAATTGATTAACAACTATTTTATTGGATGTAATAATTTAGCTCCAGTAGTTAATTCAGCTTCTGATATCAATAAACGCGTTGAATCTATTTATTATTTATTTATTTGTTACTAAAAATGGTGCCTTGGTCTCATATGGTATCATATTCAAAAATTATTTATTTTTAGTATTTTATTAAGTTGGATCATGATTCCGTAGACTTAAGTAACTATGGGAAGTACAGGCCGCTATCCGTGTCGATTTAGTAACGGATGTGTTACCGGAAGTGCTTGTAGCATCCGATCATACGGTAAATTAAATAAGAATCGGTCGGAGCCACGTACGATTATTATTGTTACGTTCCGATTCCAATTGACAGCTCAGCTCCCGGGCTTATGGCTAGCGACCTGACCCGTATTCGAAGAGCCTAGTTAACCCAGAGGACAACCATCGCAGTCCTGGCATCAGGGTTAAAACATACGCGCCTCTCCTGGTGCTTAAGAGGTGGATAGAAAAAGCCCGGGATGTCGGGGCGGAATAGTCGGCCTCAATTGTTCTTCGCTGAATTGTCAGTTCACTCCAGTAAATAATGAAAAAGTTTTTACAATTAATTAAATCCTTGTTTTATTCATAATATAATTAATAACAATTCGTCGCGGATATGACTCTGTTTTCGTTTGGCGGGGCGCAATCGTCGGCGTTGAATTGATATTTCAGCGTTTTCGTTATAGTGAAAAATTATAACTTGCTTACAATTGATTAAATCGTTGTTTTTTATATATTTTTTTCTCAATTTTCAATCTTTCTTAAATGTTTTCAAGTGTAGTGGACATGATTTTATTTGAAGATAGGACATTTTTTAATTTAATATTCATTTAGTATGTTTTACCATAATGTTTCTTAATTAATTGCTATTAAGCTTTTATGATAATATTTAAATAAAATAAAAAATTGGAGAAAATGTCCATAAAATAGTCAACTACTTAGAACATTTTTATTTTTAAAAATAATTACGTAAAAATTAGTAAATCTTAAAATAAATGTATGTAAACTTGTCAAATGAAAATTGATAACTTACTAACAACCAACTAAATCGTTGTTTTTATTTTTATATCATATTTTTTCCTCAATCCACAATCTTTTTTAGATGTTCATTTAGTATTTTAATATTATTTCAGTATTTTACTAACACAATTATTCTCAATTTTTTTCTATTTATCTTTTATCGTTCTATTAAAAATAGAATCAAAATTAAGAGCAAATGTCCTAATAATCTACACTATATATAAAATACTCTATGAGTAAATCGTAAAATAAACACATTTGAAAATAACATATAACATATTTAATCTATTATATAAAAAAAATCTTTTTTCGGCTGATTTTTTTTTATCGGGGCGCAATCGTCGGCGTAAATTTATTGTTTAAGAATTTTCGTTATATAAAAAAGAATGATAATTTCCTTAAGATTTAATTAATCGATTTTTATTTATATTCTATCTTATAAGAATGAAATCATTTTTTATTCACTAGAAATAGTTGGCCATTTTTTTTTGTCGGGGCGCAATCGTCGGTACTTATTAATCCTTTCACCATTTTCTTCATAGTAAAAAATAATAACATGTCTACAATTAATTAAAACGTTGATTTATGAATACGTTTCCTTAATGTTTAATATATTTTATATATTTTACAGATTCTAAGATATTTCCATAGGCACGAAAAAGGCCATCTTTAAACTCAGTTTAAAAAAAAAGTTGCAAATCTCTTATCATTATTAGAAAATTCAAGCAGTCTCTAAGTTCCTGATATGTTTTTTTTTGAAGGTTCCAAAATAATAATTTATTATCGTCGAATTATGCATCACGTAAAAAAATAAAACGACGAATTAGCGCGGACCAAGTTGACCCCGATGATTCCGCGCCGACAATTAAACCAAACCTACTGTATTAGTGTTATTAATTAGACTCTTAGTGCCCACCTTCACTTTAGTCATTAGCGTAATATTATTTATTACGGTTATAGATTACGGTTTCTATTCATTTATATATTATTTTATACGTTTATTGATTTACAATTTGGGTAATTCTCTAGTACATCTGTTCCAAAACGTGCACAGTGGCCCTAGATATATTCGGGTGTTGACTTAAAACGAGTGTGGGATTAAATTAAACACAAGTCACGGGTCAAGCACGTATGGACCAGGTGTGAAATCGGCTATCTCCACGTGTAGAATATAATCCAGGGCCGGAGCGTGAATGTAAGGGCGGCCGGGACGATGGGAGATTTATTGATGGAACGTTTTGAACCTGGCCCACAACATAACCCTTCTCTGCCCGAATTTGCATTAATGTTTGCGTGTTGCGAAAAACACACTAACCCAAATTGCTTTAAAAATTCCGTCCGGCTGCGAACAAATGCGAAAACAAATGGTAATTGGAATTGTTTAAAAAGCCGCACGTTTAATGTAGTTTCAATCCCTCGAAAGTGCAAATACGCGAAAAATGCTACAGATAATTGCAATGAAATGTTTTTTTGTTTTAAAAATGCTTCACAAAAAAAATCAGCATCATAATAAATATGTTAGATAACAATAGCGTTTATGAGACGACAAATTTTACCTACATTAATCCCTCGAGATGTTCATATATTATTTTCTATTCGGTCCATACAGCATATGAAGCACGCGTTTATATATATATACATGTCTGTATATATTATTGTATCGCAACATTTCTAAAACATACAGCATTCTGACAACTTTTTCAATAATCCCGTCGGGAAAACTGATCCCAGACAGACGTTTTATTTTTATACAAAACATACGACCCAGACTAAATATATCATATTTTTAAATTCTATATGGCAAACAAAAAAAATGTATTTTTTTTCAGCTGAATAAAGCGAAAAATAATTGGTCCTTAGCTTTATCGTTGCACCCGATGCAAAAAGTTTCAAATTCACTTTGTAAGAGACGCAAAAAAAATTGTGTCTAAAGAAAAATTGAATCTAAAGATTTTAAATTACTCTACGCCAAGGGTTTCAGCCTTTTTAAGAGTTTCTCGGAGAAAAATGTATACAGTGGAAATCCACTGAGAATTGTTTTGCAATATAATTCCTGTACACAAATTTCGGGCTCTCAATTTAATGAATGCTGAATAAAATTATGTGAAAAACTGTGATGGATTAAATATAAATTTTTAACGAATTATATATCTTTTTTTAAATAAAATATAATAATGATTCAATATTTAAAATTTATTTAAAAAAAATCGTAGTCGTTAAAAATAAAACAGTTTAAATCATGGCCATATACTATACGCTTAAAAATAAATAAATACAAAATGGCCGAAAACATATGCATTATTATTTTTAAAACAAATATATTTATTATATACAAGCAGTGACGGCTCGTGGATAAAATAATTGGGGGTGTTGCAAAATATTAAATACTAAAAAAATATATTCACTCATATATTATTAAAAATATAAGAAATGAGTTAAGTATTAAATAATATTAACATAAAAATAAATAAATAACAAGTGGCAATTGGCTCATGACTGCACTGAGTTGCAGCGCCAGACAGCGCTTAGCTGCGAGACCCTCTCCCCCCCGCACTCCGCTACTGGCCCGCATCAATTCAATACACTACTCGGCAGACAGATTAATAAATATAAATTATATTTATATTTTCGTATACATTATACATCATCATCATCATCATTTGTCAGCCACAATGCTCTCACTCGCTGAGGGCATGGGCCTTACCAAACTCTCACGAGTCTCACACGTGACGTGAGGGCTCTTTTCGTGTCCATATTGCGGGAACCCGAATCAATATATATTCATATATAAAAATATATTTACCGAAAGTGTGAAATGACTACATATTATTTTTTCCTCCAGAGACCTCTTCTAATTCTCGAACGATAAAAAAGAAACGAGAAAAGACGAAGTTTTACCAGTACTTTATGAGATTAAGTCAAAATCGCTAAAAAGAGAACTTCAAAAATAAGAAAACGCCCTACTACAAGTGTATGAAATAGTTAATGAAAACTCCTTTACAAAATAAAAATTACTATTGATAAATAAAAAAAGGTTTTATTAGAAGATAAAAAAAAATCTCTGATTTAATTTATTTTTATATCTTAGTAAAAAATTAAATGAAGCTAACTATGAATTTCTTTTTAAAATAATATACGATTAACCCTTCGATAGCCTAAAAATAAGAACCACGCTTTATAAATACGCCTTATAGAAGACTAAGCACCCATAAAAAAAATTAAATTAGATATTTTTAATTATATTTTTATAAATTCAACGAAATTAATACGTCAAACATTTCTCCATAGACATATTTTAAATGACCTTGTTTTATTTTTATAATTTGTCAAATTTTGTTGCCAGTCAAAAGGTATCGACTCTTATTTCGCAAGGAAATTTATTACATTTTACGAAATATATTAAGTATTTACGATATTGAAAATTTAGCGTTTCTCGCTTTTATCAAGAAGGTCAAAAATTTTGAAAAAAATGTATTAAGGGAGCCGCGAAAAAATCTGATGTACTTAAGAGAGCCGTAAACCGAAAAAGATTAAGAACCTCTGGTCTAACGAATAAATTTCATCAACTATCATTATCTTTTATTGCCTGCAGTAAAGAAAAAAATAAAAACAACAATATTTTATGCTGTTGCCACGCGCGCAATGTTTTTTCTCGCTCGCATCTGGTACAATATGCCGAGTGCGAGTGATACATACTGCGAGAGCGTTGTCATGTACGCGTCATATTGATTACCTATTTTTATTCATAGAATAATCCATTTAAAAAATATGAATATGAACTTGAAATGCTTGTGTATCTGAGATACCCCCTTCGTACGACGCGGTGTTTTCGAGCTGCCGTAACGTATGGGTTGACTATATATTCGTAATCACATATGTATATTAAAAAAATGATTCTATTTTATTATATATTATTATTTTAAGGGGTTCGTGTAAATTTACAATTTTCATTGAAACTAGAGATGAAAAATTTACATTTATAAAGCGTATTAAAAAATATGTTTTCGATCAAAAAGCTGTTGAAAAATATTTAATATAAATACCGTCAATATGTAAATTGCAAATATTTCGTATATTTTATTTTTAGTGCAGCTGTATTGGCAGGTGAACTGAAGCAGTCACCGGTAACGATGTGATTCCGGTACGGGGAGGTAGTAGAGTATCAATATCCGGTTATTTGCTACTCCGAGACGATCATTGATCAAATTCTCTCGACCGGATTTTTCTTTTCTTCCTTATTAATGGTCTAAAGTAGTGAAGAATCGGAGGCTTTGTAAAAATAAAAATACCACTGCTTCCAAACCACACAAATATTATTTCAATTAACCGTATTTCGGTAAACTGAACCGTTTCTAGCAGACGTGTTCAGTTTACGACTATACATCACTGTCTCGTTTACCGGCAAATAAAATTGACACTTTAGCGACATTGCAAACGACAAAAGAAATACAAATGACACAAATGACCCTCGGGGTGGAAGAGTCAAAGGAGCGTCGGAAAGTGTGCGCAAAATTTAGACGGGGGCCGGGGGAGTTTTCCCAAAAATTTTCTCGGCGCTCCGGCCGAATCAACATTCAGGTGAAGCTGACGGGAAAAAACCGAATATAACTTTATGCGTGTCAAAGTTTCAACGGTGATTGAGCACGTGATCGTGAAACTTTAAAGCACAAAAAAATACGATTATTTCACTGCCTTAAATTATTAAATATAAAAAAATATATATCTAACGTATAGCAACACGTTTTATAATATTATATAAATATTATATTTATGTTAATGACAACAAAGAATTTAAATTAAACTATGAACTAGATAAAAATTGTGAGTACCAAGAAGAAACCCATTATTTTTACTTGTCGCATTTGATGTTAATTTTAATTGTAATAATATTATCTAAAATTGAGAAAAACTGAGAAACAAGTATTGTTTCAAACTAATAATCATAAAACTATACACCTCGAGAATTTCGATATCAATAACACAATTCAAGTTTATTAAAATTCTTAATACATAAAGATGGCCACACTAAAGTTCGCGATTTGATGCAACAGGTTTTTATTATTATATCAAATACCTTTATGAGATTAAAAATTTTTTAATAAAACCAAAAAACTCTTACCAAATAATATCAACCGAGAATATAACGAGATCTGTTTCACCACTTATATTAACACTTTATGAGCCGCAAAGTTTTACATCAAACCTAGCCTGGGGGCCGCATGGTTTGATTATCCAAGCTAACATGCACGTGTATATATCTGTGGTCAATTAGTAGAGTCTATTGTGCATCGTTATCGTGGGGGTATGGTTCTCACGCCAAAAGGCGTGAACGGCTCATAACGCTTGGCTACAAAATCACGTCAAAAGGCGTGAACGGCTCATAAAGTGTTAATATATACGCTTTAAGGTACGAACTTTTATTTCATTTCTTATCTTTAAATTTCTGTTAACAATGTCGTAAAAACTTGTGTCGTAAAAAAATATTCAAGATAGCTTACACGGTAAATTACAAATATAAATGAAGCCCCTGCAAAAAATAAATTTATAAAAAAAACGCGTAGCCCCCCATGGGCTTCCAAAATTCATGGGGCTTCGGGTTCAACTCTCGAGATGAAAAAAAATATCATCATAATTATTTAGCAGTATTCCTTATTTTAAATTGACAGATGAATAACACCAATTGACATGTTTACCCTAGCGGTCATATTGTGCTCCTTATTCCGTAACGGAATACATGACAAGCTTTGGGAACCATTGCATCAGGCCAGTAGTTACCTAACGAGAACGAAGCAAGGCATCGGGGTCCTCGACATTTAGGAGGCCCCTGTTTAAGGACATTCAGAGCCCCATGAGGGCTCCCTCGGGGGCCCCTAAATTTTTCTAAAAAATAAAGCCACTGCCTACTAAAGTAAAAAACGTGCGTTTCCTTTCCAAAAACCTTTTCAGTGCTATAGATGGTTTTGAAAGCACAAAAATGATGAAAGTGGGTGAAAGGACTAACCAAGATTGTGGCAAGAATGCAGTTGTCTATTGTCAAAAACAGGGGGCTCAGCAAAAAAAAGACAAAGAATTTTTATGCCGAACGAGTTTTCTTCAACTATCTTAGAGTAACGAATTACCATCTTTTTATCATTACTGTCTAGATATGAAAGCGATGCGATTCGATTCTTGGATTAATTATTACTGGTAATAAGAAACGAGTCTTCTTCGTCGCCCAAAAAGAAAAAAATGACTTTCATCAAATCAGGTACAAGTGTCTACCCCTGAATCATCATTGACTATAAAAGGTACTCCTTTAGTATTTTGCGGATTAATTTGTTATCAATTACCAAAACCTAATCATACTATTACAGCAAAGGTATATTTTGCCTAATAGTAAAATAAAATACGTTCAATTTTAATTAACAATCAAAGCTGAATACCACACAGGGCCAAAATTACACAAAATAAGATAGCTTGATTTAGAAATTCTGCAACATTCATCTGATTCTTGCATCTCTTCAGAATATCTAATTTTATAGTCGATGAACTATACGCTTTAAACAAAATAAATAATATAATTTTACGAAAGAGATAATAAAAACCTGCCTAATTCTAGGAATGTTTAAATAAATAATATTATACACTTCTGTTTAAATAGCCTTTGGACCGCATTGAAAAAACGCAATGTTGATATGTAAAATCTGTCGGAAAATCAGTTTTAGTTAAAAGAGTATAATCAGCGTATTTTGCTGTTTTGGGATAAATAATTTTAAAAACTTGCATTAAGGAATCAAATTATTTACAATCAATGATATGACATATAATATATATTTTTTTAACCACTCATTATTTTATGAAATATAGTGGTTTACTTGTAATATTTTATATATTTCTATAAATACTCGATAAATTTCATTATTCACATTAACAAAAAAACATTTATTTGATAAATAATTAGTTATAACTATAGTCATAATAGTTGTATACATGTTGAGGGATTTACACATTTTAAAATAGATCGTAGAACTCCTAGAATAATTCCCAGCGGCAAGGCCGCTTTCCATCTATTGTCGATAACCATTACGGTGACATTATCTCGCAGAGCAGAATATAAATCAGACTCCACTCCGATTCCGGATCGTTCCTCGATCAACCTGTCACCAAGCAGGCAGACTCACACCGACCACTTAATCATAGACTTTCTTTCAAGATCTTCCGAAAGGGGCAAAGTTTGTGGTTGCGACGAGATTAGCACATGTTGACACACCAGCTTTGCGATGCAAATGCAAAATGGCGTCGCTACAAAGATCGCGTTCGAAGTTGGCGTCGCTAAACTGAGCCGTCGTTTTAATGAGGCGTCGTTTATGAACAGGGTACCAGGACCTCCACGAGGACTTGCACCAGCAACCAGGCGAGCAACCGACCCGGCTCTCAATTATCAAGTCACGGTTGGCAGAAACTGGCAAAATAATTGCTTCCCTCGAAAGATGGCGGTACAAGTCGGGGGAACTTGTACCTCCACCACCGTCGACGACGAATCCCCTTTCAAATCTCATCTCTCCCGAGCACTAATGAAATATTCAAACACAATTATTTATAAATAAATTAAATAATAGACATCCACACCGATTGATCAAACAAATTATTAATTAATTAAAAAAAAAATAATACGACATAGCGATTAAATCTATTGCATACATCCTCTGATAATCCTCCGAGAGAATTTAGATAATTTACGCTAAATTTATACAACGGTCTGGAAACTTTGATATTATCATCAGCCCTTCACGACCCTTCGCTATATAAACTCGTCACCTTCAGGTCCACTGGATTCCTTATCCCCCACCCCTGAAATACTTGAGTTTTCTCATATTAATCTCCGAAGTGGTTGGTAATTTTTGCGCGTTTTAAATTCATGCAAATGAAACCGGCAAGGTTTTCAATTGTGGCTCACAATGAAAATACGTTTCGCTAAATGCACCACTCATTGCACTCATCCACAGCCAATGGAAATTTATTCTGCAAAGTAGGCCAGGCAACAAAGGGGAAAAGGCAAACATGGCAAAGGAAAATTTCAATATAGCCAAACGGCGTGGTTTCAGCTGAATTTCTGAAAACTTTAATATATTTATGTTAAAACAAGAGTTTGAATGAGTGCTGCAACGGATTAAAGAAAAAATTATATGCACCGCATTTCAAAAATGAAGAGAATTATGTAAATACAGATATTCTAGATATTCTTAAATTTATTGTACTCAGGGGCAGCTCGTCACTTTAAAAACAGGGCTATGATCACCCCCCACCATTTTTTTAAAAAGAATTGTATATATTTTAGTACAGTGGATCGAACCGAGAAAATACTGAGAATCATTATTTTTTTTTGCTATAATTTTTATTTACAAAAAACATTAACAAAATAATGTATTTTTCCCTTTTTTTTACCTTCACTGACCGACCAAATAACACTACTCATTCGCGCCAAATCTATGACCAGGGCAGATACAAGACTGCCCCTAACAGATGTTTATGCAACAAACGAAAAGCGACCGTAATACGGAGCTTTTCTCTTCACTGACTGACCAAACAATACTATTCGCTTACCACGGCAGATATAAGACTGCCCTAAGCACATACGAAATTGTACTATTCGCATATTTGATCCATTTAGGTCACAAATTGTTTGGTTACCAATAATAAAAACACGTTTCAAAAACATTTCAGCTATTTTTTTTTATTATTAGGAGAAATATGTGTCAGGCAGGGGCCCGGTTGCCCTTAAGGATGAGACGTCCCTGTTTATAATGATTTAGAAAATTGACAATAATGAGATTAAACGTAATTAAAAAGAAACCGAACATCAAATGATCTGAAAAATATTTTTTTAATGGGAAAATAATTGTGGTACATATTTTTGTATTTTTTTACATACATCTCTTTAAATTCTATAACTCGTTTGGTATAACTCAGTTGTCATCACATTCATATCAAGGTCTATATAATTTTGCAAAGGTTCCCCAGAGATTAGCTCTTAACCATCTTCCTGTTCCTTTTTAATTTCAGCTTTCCAAAAATTTGTGATATTCATTTTTTTAATGCTTTTAATATAAGATTGCAATAAAAGAACACAAATTATTCTCAAGTCTGTTATTTGCACTTCACTAATACAATTTGTAGGGTAAAACGCTGTATGGATGAGCAGTATATTTATCTAAGAACAAGATAGGTTTTCTCATTAAACCATTTAAGCTAATATTTTTCAAAAAAAAATCGATGCTTTTATTTATTGTATAAGCAAAAACTACATATTTACACTTTCGAATATGAATATATTATAAATCGTAGCGCATTTCATTAAATCTATTGATAAATTTGGGAAATAAAAACGTAAAATCGGGTTATTACTATATTAATGTAATTAATGCACGCAAAAATGGGGATTGAATTGTATTTTTTTTTAAAATTATTTACGTATCATTACAAATTTTTTTTACCAATCCTAATATTTCTTTTATTAAAAGTCCCTGACGGCAAAGCAAATGAATTAAATACTTCATGAAAAATTTATGACTCTAAA
>JAGXCT010033392.1:4877-57645 GCA_022495035.1 Philopotamus ludificatus | reverse complement strand
GTCCCCGCGGTATGGACACGAAAGGGGAGCCCTCACGTCACGTGTGAGACTCAGGATCCTTTGGCCTCGACTGTCATTCGAGAGTTTGGTAAAGCCCATGCCTATGAGCTCAGCAGGTGAGAGCCTTGTGGCTGACAAATGATGATGATAATGAGATGGCATTACTATTAATTCTAAAGGGGCATCTACCAATAAACATTTTGATTGATCTCTGACGCTTTCACTCCCCTGATCAGTGTCATAAATAATTGCTAGAAATTTCTAAATTTTGTCAGAAAGTCAACCTATCCATTTAATTGATAAGTTCACTATATATTGGTCTTAACTACTCATTAAATATATAAATATTTACGCATCGTTATAAATCACGCTGATTCATCACGTTCGCAATTCGCGGTGGACAAAAACACGTGTAAGGAAGAGCATTCAAAAATAATTTTAAAAAAATATATGTGTCGCGAAAGCCGAAGACAACATTATGACCGTGCACGTGCAAGTGCATTTCAACAAACAAATCTTGCACGTTCATTTTTTTTTCGTCGTGCTCGAGCATAAAGTGCCAAATTAGACACGCTCTCACACATAGCCCAAGCTGTATATGTACGTGTGTACATATACATGTTGTGACAAATCAAAACGTAACGAGTAAACAAGTTGAGGGCGCAATTAGTGACCCTATCCAATAACACCGCCTGCCAATTCTGCACAAATGTATTTCTGTTTTGGTATTTGTTTGTTTATTATTTATCATCTCGGCCTCGTATATTATTATCCTGGGGGAGTTATTCCCATTATTTATTTTTTGCGAAATAATTATGTTTAATTTGTCGAAAATATATTATTTTTAGTCATTATTTAATCGTTTTGTATAATTTTACGGTCACAGAATGATACAGTGATCCTTCAATTAATTTAAAAACATATATATGTTCACCCATTTTCTTAAGTTAAAGCGTATTGGTTAAATAACACATCTCGTAAGATATACGTTGTAGAAACTGTGTAAAAATAGTTATATAAATTCATACCGTATAATATTTACTTAAAATTTATATTTCATCTCTATTTTTAGCTGAACAAAGATGGTTCGTATGATGAATAAACCATTTTTCAATATCAGTATTATATAAAAGTTATCCAAACCTAGTACTCTTCCTAATGAATTTTAAAAACGAATAATATTACATAATTGTATTTAAAAATTAAAATAAACATTTTCCTTAATAAATAAATATATTAATTTAGTATTTTCTCGCGATAAATTAGTTATTAATGCAATCTTTATTTATAATGTATCATTATATCCCAATATAACTTTTTAGTCCTATTTTTTTTTAATGAAAACGTATTGTTTATTTTATATTTATATAAACGTATAGTTTTTAGTAATATTTTGTGAAAGTCTTTTAAAAATTACTTGAGTTATTTATTATTAGAACAGGGTAACCCGTGGTTACAACAGGGTAACCCGTGTAACCAGTGAGTAACCCGTGGTCCGTGGTCCGCGGGCCGCATGCGGCCCTTACACACTTTCTCGTGCGGCCCTTTGAAGGTTTTATATTTTGCTTTCTAAAAAATACTAGTCTAATTGTACTCCAGCCTTATCCCGCAGCCTTATTATACCCTAGGCATAATTATAGTCTTTTTTCACATATATATTTTGCCGTTTTTTAAACTTATCCGTCAGGGGGGATCGAAACTAACGGCGTCGGCTGATGGGGTCTATTTAGTATGAAATAAATGTATGGAAATAGACCCCAAATATTTCGAATAAAGTTATTGATGAATTCTTCGACAATACCTTGACATTTGTTTTAAAAATGGATTATTTTAAGAATAAAAATAGTTTTTTATGATATGCTTCATAATTTGGTTGATATTTAAGATCCGCCGCGACTGAGGGACGCTTCGGTATCGTCGCACGTGGTCTCACTCGCATATGCACATGCGCGATGTTATTTCTCGCTCACATCCTGCAGTGATTATTGTTGTTTTCATTTTTTTTTCGTATTTGGGGACAATAAAGTGCATTGATAATTCATATTAATTTTTTTTTTAGACAAATACAAATGGTTTGGAACGTGTAGGTATTATATTAACAGTTATTCGAGAAAAATAAGCAAACTTGGGGTCCCAAATAGGCCCCCATCGGCACGGCTAAGCTAATAATATTTTTATTAACGGGTGTTTTATTTCTGTATTTTATTTAAACTCGATTTATTTTGTTTATAAAGAGATAATTTGTCAAGACTTGAAAAATTCTTCGAAAATACGATGACATTTAAAAAAAAATGGATTATTCTATAAATAAAAATAGTTATTCATGATATATATTAGTAGAAAAATCCAAAATATCGATCTAATTTTGAATTTTTCTACTATTGATAATTAATTTCTACCCTGGCACAGCACGATATTTCTTCTCACTCGGATTTGCACATGCGAGATGTTTTTTCTCACTCATTTTCGGTACGGAGCGATAAAAAAACATTGCACCCGTGCCATTTTAAAACAATATTGTTGTTTTTAAAATCTTTTTTTCAATTGCAGACAATAAAGGTCAATGACAACGTATATTCATTCTTTAGACGTTTTCGGCCAAATACAAAAAAGCTTAGGACATGTTGGATTTATATTAAAAGAATAATTCAACAAAAATTTGGGGTCTCAAATAGACTTATAGACAAATAGACATCGGCACGGCTAGGTTAATATTTTATTTATCAATGGGTTCGTTTGTTTGTTGTCTTACCCTTCCGGTAACATATTCCGTCTCAGTCACATCGAGTGACAAAGAACATTATTATTTTATTTAATGTTTTTCTTTGTTGATTTCCGTACAATTGCAATTTTCTATATTATTATTCCAATACTTTATATATTACAATATAATACGAAATTGAGAAGCGCCGGTTTATTAGTTCCCCAAGGAGCAGTGTACAAGTATGCCTGGACGTTATTCACTGTCAGCACGGGCAACGCGTGACGATGTCCATTTATTTGCTTTTTATGCAATCGTACTGCTCAAAATGCATCACTTTCGGACAATAAAACATACATCAGATCCATCTTTTCGGAAACCGGACACAAAAATAAAACAATTCGAACCGAAACCACGAAACAATAACTCAACAAACGAGCGCAGCGGGCTCGACAATTGACTCAACATTTCAGCCGTCGGATTTAAATTTATTCCTCGCGATGATCTAATCCGTAAGGAATTGCGAAATCCTTCAGACGTTAATTAATGCTTTTATTCGGTAGTCGTCGTCCGTCATCTTAATATATTCCGCGTCAGCGGGTCCATATGTTTAAGCCGCGGTTTCGAAATTCCTTTTGATGGTGTCCATCAGCGCCGCTCCTAGCTGCTCGCTTCAGATGACAGCTGACATTTGAATACAATTCCGTAGCGACTTTGGTTTTTTCGGGTCTCTTTATTTTATTAACCACCGTGTGGCTGCTTCTCCGATGCGGTGACACGGTCACGGTTCTGGTGCCACAAAATAAATTGACAGTAACAAAGTACCGGCCGCTCCGCCTGTACTACATATGTGAAATGTATGAAACGTGCGTGCAATGAATTTAACCTACTTTGATTATTTTTAATTTATTTATGTACCCCATATAAATTAATTAGATCTCAGCTTTATTTAGCAATGTGATTCTGTCTAAATTAGCAATGCAGCAATTTAATTTTTAAGTTTAAGTTGGAATTTATCACATTTGTTACATAAATCACTTTAACTGTGATCATTTATCATAAAAGATATTATATTAGATGGACTTAAATGAAATAATAATGTCGCAATTTCGGAAAGCATAGTTTCAGATTAGTTTTCTTCAGTCCTTTGACTAAGAAAGACGTGTTTGAATATTTTGTGTGTCATGAGAAGACTCCAATCTCCGTTTTGTGTTACAGTTTCACGCCAAAAAATACGCAACGGAGGCAACAAAAAATATTTGCGATGTTTATTGAGACGCACTAAAGATCAGGATGGATCAAAGATGGTTCAAAAAATTTAAATCAGGCAATATTATCAATAATAATTATCGAGCCAAGCCGCTACATCGTGGTCGCCAACTCAAAGATACCTGAAAAAAATGGGGAAGATTAAAAAAGTAGGCGTTAACGTCCCCCATACGTTGACTGAGAGAAACAAATACATGAGGCGTGGTATCTGTGAATTACTGAAGGAGAAAGAAGATTGGCAACCATTTCTACAGAATTTAATCACTGGAGACGAGAAATGAGTACTTTATTCTAACTTAAGAAAAATAAAGCAATGGTTAGAGCGAGGACAAAATGCAAGTTCGACCCCGAGAGCTGAAATACATCCGAAAAAAGTTTTAATTTGTGTAAGGTGGGACGCAAAAGGGATTGTTCATTATAACATATTTAAACATGGCCAAACGGTGACATCGCAAGTATCCTGTGACCAATTAGAACGTTTACGTGTAAAATTGAATAAAAAAAGGCCGGTTTTGTAGCCGATTTGACTCAATAAAAAATGGATGGTTTTATTGCATCCAACGTATTCTCCATTCCTGGCTCCATCAAAATATCACCTTTTTCGCTCATTGAAGATGAAATAAAATCGGCCCTATCAGCCTTTTTCGATTCTAAATCTGCAGAGTTTTAGAAGAAAGGCATTTTCGATTTACCTAATATATGGCAAAAAGTCATAGAAAATATTGGTAATTATTTTGTATAATTTAAGATTAATAAATGATTAGAAATATGAGTTTAAAGTACATTAAAAAAAATACGACATTACATTTGGGTCCTTCTACTTAACAATCTAATAATAAATGTCTGAATTATACCTAAATTATTTAAAATTACATTCAAAACCAATAAGGCTATAGTTACAGAAAAGATCCCAGAAGATTTTTTTATTAATTTTCAGGAAATGTACTCATTTTTAATTTTTCAGTTAAAATTCGTGAGCAGAGGGAGGAAGATATGTTTTTTTTTATATAAATACCGTTTTAATTAACTACTTTACTAGAAATAGTTAGGTAATATTGTTGGAAATGGTAAAACATCAAAAATAACATTTTAAAGAAAATGAGCCAACCTAACAAAACAAGTCAATCCGACTAAATTTAAATAGACTGTAGAGAACAAAATAGAATCAGAACTGAAACGGAAGCTCCAGAAGATCGTCTTTTAAAAAGGTTCTGCTCAACCAGCCGATTTAAAACTGCAGTGAACATAAAAATAGAGTTCATCGCAGATGGAGGAACCGAAGTCAGTGTTGAAACGGGACGGAGAAGGTTCAGAAAAGTTGGTTTTGTGGAAAAAAAATACTCCAATGGACAAAGAATACCGGACATGCCTGAAAAGGACTGGAGGAAAATTATCTTCTCTTATGAAAGAAAATTGCTCGAGTGGCATTCAGTATATAAGAGGGAAAACAGGCGTAACATGAACAGGCCAACGATGAAGCATCCAGTAGGAAAAATGGTTTAAAGATGTTTTTTTTACTATAGTGTTGGAGTATATTTTAATTAAATAATTAAAAGAAAATCTATTGTTATCGATTATACAATTCCAATAAATGTTTTATTAATTTAATATTATCCTAATCTAAATTGGACATAAAATATATTATTTATAATAATGTAAATATCCTTCTAAGTTACTTTTATTATTTATTAAAATTTAAAAATAGTTATACATCAGACAATAATTCTTTTCCAGACGTCCTTCGGCAATATTTAGCACGCGTGCCCGGCCGAGCGATCGCAGAGCATCTCCCGTGTAAACACAATTTATTTTACAAAAAATCCTAGTAAACACTAGAGTGAAGTTTGCACCAAAACTTTCGCTTCCGTACATAAACATTTCGGTTTTCCTCATTGGATACGGAGACAAGGACGGGCGCGGGCAAACACGGCGCCGTCTCGCTCTCGCGGCCCTCACACTGGCGCGCGGGCACGTGCACGGCCGACAAGTATATAATACCCCCGAACTCGCACAATATTGACTTTGCAATATTAATTTCCTGCCATCGCGGCATATTCGGACCGACTATGTGTAATCGTACGTTAGCTTTTGTATTTTCAATTTCCAATAAAATATATTTCCAATGCCTCACCCTCGGACTCGGAGCCACTTTTATTTCAAAACTGTTAATATATTTTTTGTTCAACTATTTCAACTAAGCTACATGCATTATTTTACACTGGCATTTATAATTAATATGTATACGATTCTTAGGGAAAATATGCCACATAAGGGATCATCAAATATATTTAATAGTTCTAGAAACTATTTCATATAAACATTCGTTGGACAAGGTATTAGACCTCTATTAATTTATTATAAATACAAATATGTGCTAATGCTATCTCTTTAATTTTATTTGTAAGCCTACGTTTTTTTTCATTTATCAAAATCTTTCCGTTAATAACCCTTTCAATGCGGCGTGTCTAAGCACAATTCTGCATCTGAGTGCGGCGTCGTTTTGGACCAAATTATTTTTTTGGCGAAGGTAAATTTGTATTCATCGTTTACCGCTATATTAGACCATTTTCCTATAACAGATTTATGCAAACATGTTGATTAGGATATGTTCTTCCATCTCAACTAAAAAAATAAACTCGATTCGCTTTATTTTCGTAATAATAAATCGAACAAAATATCAATTACTAAAACATAGATTAGGTGAGAAAAAAATGGGAATGCGAATCAAAAATGGGAAATGCAATTTTCTTATACCATTACATCCGTACACGTGTATGTGGAACATAATGTACGTGGAACACCCTTAACAACCCCTGAGCCAAGATACGTCACCGATACTACTGCGGAGATTTGAACCGTTACTATTCATATTTACATAATACATGGTTCCTATAAATTTCTTGTGATATGTTGTATATTTATTAATAGCTGTGCTTATTAGCTGATTTTTAAAACAAACACCATCACTTAACTCCGTCTAGTTTAAATGTAACGACAAGTTAAAGTTTTAAAGAATCTCGCGCATGTACGACATGCGGCCGCACCCTGGCACGATTTGTATGCGCATGTACGTCATGCGCCCCGCACTGAAAGGGTTAAAATAGGACACTTCCTCAAAATATACATAAAAGGGCATAAACATAGAAAATGGATTTTCTTCTGTCATGCCATTCATTCATCGTCAATTTTTTTTGTAATAATAAACCGATCTATCACGGTGACTCGAAAATAACCGCATCTTCTAAAGGGGGTCTATTTATAATCGAAAATATACCCCAAATATTATAAAATCAGCCATGTATATTGGATCTACCGGAAAATTCTGTCAAGATCATATTAGACCAAAATCCTTTTTGACAACATTGGAGATTGCAGAAATCCTTGATTCAGCTAAACAAACCATTTTGATCTATATCCGAAAACTAGGATTAGTGTGGAAATATTCAAGATTGGTGCCACATGAGTTAAGTGCACGAAACTAAATCGAACCCTTCTTGGACCGGATGATAACTGGGGATGAAAAGTGGATTACCTATGAAAACATCGTAAGAAGAAGAGCATATTGTCAATCCAGAAAACCTATCCCCTCCACCTCTGAACTGAAGTTGAGCCTAAAGACAGTGAATGTTGTGTATATGGTGGGACATTCGAGGACCAATACATTTCGAGCTGTTGAAACCAAACGAAAAGCTAATTTCAGAGAGGTACTGTCAGCAATTGGATCATTTAAAAACAGCACTCCAAGAAAATAGGCCTGCGATAGGAAGGACATAATACTGCTTCATGATGATGCTAGGCCACATCCTGATTCGGGGACTCATCAGAAACTCGCAGAGCTAGGCTGAGAAATTCTATCGCATCCATCATTCTCCCCGGACCTAGCACCCTCCGATTATCACTTGTTTCTGACCTTACAATTTTTTTGCAAGGCAAAAAATTCAAAAACGAAGAAGATATCAAACAAGCACTAGTTCAATTTTTCGCCACTAGTATTAAGGATTTTTTTAAAAAAACAATTATTTTGTTTTATTTTAATACCGGTCAGAACTTTCCGGTAGACCCAATATATAAAATAGCCTTTTCCTATAAAATTTTACGTTGTAGTCGCCTGAAAATGAATAAAAACTTTCATTATCATATTTCTACCCTTTGGCAAAAAAAAACCGTGCGCATAACACTTTTTATAGTATGACATTTACCTCCATATAATAATTAAAACTCATCAATACGTGTAATTTGGCTCATAAACATGGGGAATTATGGAATTGTGAATAATAAAAATTGATAGCACATGCATTACTGGCGTTTCATATAATATTGATAAAACAGATTAGTGGCGAGCGATAAACGCGACCGTGTGTCACTCCCCATACAGCCGAGCTTCGTGCACACACACACGCTCGATACCGTATAGGCGCCGCTCACAAAATGAATTTCACTTCATTTCCGGTCAGTGGAAGCGCCGGAAAACCATTATGTGCATAGTTACATTAATTAAAATCCATTCCGGTCAATGAATTTTCTCATATTCATGAGCTGAATAGAAAAGTACGCAGCCCCGAATTTACACGTCGAATTTCCATTTACGTTTTTATATATATTTTTATTTCTTATAATTGCAAAATGCATGCCATAAAAATGGCTATATTTGTTCATCAATGATTAATCGCATATTTTACATATCAAAAACGTGGTTTAATTCAATTCAATTCAAAAAAAGATAAAAATTAATTTTATATGTTTATATGTTCATTATATTATTATTTATTAGGTATTAATTATGATTCATTTCGTAAAAGCTCATTATTCAAGGTTAAATTTTCTACAGATTCTGGAAAATCCTCCACTCCTTTGATGAGTATGTACGTATATGTTGGCCCCACACCCTGACTACTTATTTTAAATGGCATGCTTTTAACTTTGAAATAAAATATTATTACTTATATTTTTATAAATACTACATAGATTTATCAATAATATGTGACAATTATTTTAGTTTTATTATATATTTTTTGATAAGAAAAAAATTAGTAAACTTAAAAAAAAATCAATAGTAAAACGAATGAAAATAATATCAGTATCTGGCTGTAGCTAATTTCTTTGGCACTTCCTAGAATTAATATGTACTGTAAAGCAAAATAAAGCTTTCTGTAAAGTGAAGACATTTAGTATACACTAAATTTAGTGATTTTTAACATAGTATAATCTCACAAATTAAATAAAATTGTTTCATTTAAAAAAAACACAACCATAACATAAAAAAACATCTTTTTTAAATAGCTTAAAAATTAACTCACTCATCAAAGGATTAAGATTGTATTAGAGACAGTGGAATAGTATTCGAGTGCTAATTTTCCTCTATGGTTTCCAAATTATATACTTTAAATGAATCATTTGTTTAACGTGATTTCCAGAAACAAAATGCTGCTTTAATTCCAGGAGGCTTGCAATTTTCTAAAGAGTATGGGGAACGACACTTTCTTATTTATCATATCAACCTATAACAAACTCTAAAACTCTCACGGGACCTACAGATTTGTGAAGTTGGATATGAAGAAATTTGTAACGACAAACTCCTATTAACCGATCCGTCACGGCGGCTCGAAAACAACCGCGTCGTCCGAAGGGGGTCTACTATTTATAATGGAAAATAAACCCCATGAATTTCCAGTCAATATATTGATAAATTATTCATAAATATCTAGACTATTTAAAAAAAAAGGATTATTCTAACTATGAAAAAAATATTCAAGATATGCTTCATAATTTAGTCGATAATATGTTTTTTTTAACTAATAAATGTGTCTCGCCCCGCACGTGTCAATCGCACGGTTTCACTCGCACTAGGCACATCGTACCGGATGCGTGCGAGAAAAAATATCGCACACGTGGCAACAGAAGCGAATACTGTTTATAATTTTTTTCCTAATTGCAGACAATAAAGAACAATAATTATTTATAATATATATTCATTTTAACTTTTTTAGACAAAAACAAAAAGTTTGTAGCATGTAGGATTTAAATTAAATGAGTTATTCGAGAAAAATCAAAAACTTAATTTTTTTCCTAATTAAAACATGAATAAATAATTATTTGTATAATTTATTTATTGTGTTTTATATTATTACCTTTAAATTAAATTACGCGGCTATTTAAATGTAGAGATCCAATCTCTAACTTTTCTCTAAATTATATGACTTTACTTTAGACTGAAAAAAAATTAAAACAAACTTTCAAGCTCATTTGGGAGCGAAGATAATTTTTTAAAATACAATAATAAATAAATAAAACTAAATAAGAACAGCAATGTCACAATATAAGATAACTATATTACCGTATACTAGTAATATAATAATATTATAAGAGTAATAATAATATAAATAGTAAACCAAATATCTACCTATCAGCTTTTACGAACGTTTTTTTTATTTAAAGAAAATAATATAGAAGATATTTTAAGAAATAATTGTAATTTATGAATTTCGCGATTATTATGTTGTGTTGATACATTTAACCCTGACCTGTTTGACTTCATTGTTAGTTATTGAAAAGGTACATGTGTTTTGGGGTGCTCGATATATTCAGCCTTCATATTTGCCATATATTGGCCTTACCTAAAATCTAAAAAAAAACATGAAAAGACGAATATTAGAAAGAAGGCAGAAAAATTAAAGGAGCTATACGATATAATCAATATTACGTTTTAGAAGTGCCTAAGAAGTCTCACATTAATATAGTCAGGATTAATTCATGATCCCCTTGTGTCATATAACATTAATATGGTTAAATGTCTATATCAATTCTGTATATTTGAAGTAAATTAATTGCAAAATTTTAAATTAATTAAAAAAATATATAAAACCCCCTCGATTGCATAACATTACCAATCGGCGCGGGTAGTACCTGGTATTGGTAAGTACATTAAATCAAAGCGGAACTGAAACCCAATAGATGTAGGCCCAGCGGGCATTGGAAGCTGGCTGTGGTGTCGGCCATCTGCGCCGCCGAGCATGGCTTAATTGAAATTGTGGATGCAGGCCATAACACGTGACCGAAACAGTACTAATTTCGCCCGCAAACCGTGTCGGCCAATATGTATTAATGAACTTTTACCGATAGCCATAATATTATATCGGAATATCGATATGTGCATTCCGAGCACGCTGCGTTCGTATAAATTCCAAAAAATATGTTTAGATAGTATTAATTAATAGATGGGGATCAAATAGAGATACAATCATCTATAATAGCAAATAATTTTGGAATACTAAATTGGAAAAATAATTATCATGATTGAAAATATTTAAGAAACTCGTATTTTATAACATAATGTTCTTGTTCTGACTCTTAATTGTGTCTCTTCAGGATTCTCCGTATTCTGCTTCCCGCATCACAGCTACTACGGTGAAGTCTGTAGCGGTCTATACTTGGTCGTTCCAGCAGAGGGTGCACTGCCCCTTCCCCTGCGTCCTTGTACATTTCCAAGAGCAACGATCTTCTTCAGGCATTCTTCATTTCTTCTAGCGAGATGTGCAAAGTATTGAAGAGTCCCCTTGAGACATATTTTTGTACCCAGGATGAAGCTGTACCGGTTCGCCACAGTTCCATCCCTTGCCGCATATACCGGCATGGAGCCGGTTCAATCGGTGTAATAAAAGCAGTTTTTTTTTGAAACGCGTGATGTTAAAATATAATGCTATATTTTTTTAAAAACGGGGAGAAGGAAGAGAAAAAGTGGCTTTGCGTAACTCTCCGAAAGTCGATGGAAAGCTAGCAACTGCCCTGTAGCAAATTACACTGCTGACCAGGTCCATGTGTCCTTATAGGCCCTTCTACCGGGAGACCCGTAATGGAAATGCGCAGCGTTCAGGTTAGGACAGGACCACAGAACGTGACTGTAATCCTGACTGACGTGCCCACACCAGCAATGTGGAGATGCTACAAGGTTAAACTCTTTAAGTTTACTTGAAATTACCGTGGCTAGTCAGGAATTGACTGACCCAGAAGTCTCGGAAGAGCCAGCTACAATTAGGTCTGGCTCTGATATCGCGAAAGAAGAGATAGGTAGTTAGCATTTTGGGGGAGGAATCTAGATCAAGATTTGATTCGCGGACGCATGATTTTAAAGTTGCCAAAGATTCACCCTCGATTGGGTAAATTGTAGTAGCGCAAAAACAGGACTGTTTTTTTTCAGGCAAAAACTGACGACGAGTGAAAGGACGCCAGCAAGAAATAATAGTGATGCTGTTGAAGAAGTGCGATAAGCGCGAGTGAAATTAACCCTTTCACACCTGACTTTTTATTTTTAGATAAAATACACCACTATGTTCAAAAGTTCCCATTGATAAAAAAATGAAAAATAACCTTCAAAACAAACGTTGAAATTATTGTAAATTGCAATGTACACTGGGTCTGAAAGGGTTAAGGAGGGGCGCGTTTTTTTAGGACAGACTGGTTTGTGCGTTTAGAGGTCCATGGTATTCTCAGCAGACGTCGCTAGTACCACATTTTAAAGGTGTCAATTTTCTTATTCATGCCCCCCTTTATGGTCCAGGTTTCTACGCAGTAATTGTAAATTGAGAATATCAGATTCTACCCTAAACGGTTTTTTAGTCTTTTTGGATATCCCCATGTTTTTCCAAATTGTTGATAGCTTTGACATCGCATTTTTATCCATCCCTATTCCCCTTCTTATTTCCTGCTCATAATTTCTGTTACTCGTAAGTAGTGATCCGAAATATAGAAATTCTTCAACCCTCTCTAGATCGGAAAGATTAACAAATCTGGATAGCTTAATACTTCCATCGACTATCATCAGCTTGGTTTTATTGATATTGATCTAGAGTCCTAGTTTTTTACTTTAACAGACAACTCTTTTGCGCAGATCAGCCATTATTTATTCGTTGGTGGCTATCAATGTCGTATCGTCAGCATTTCTTAGATTTGAAATTTTAAATCCGCCTACCCAGTTTTCAAGGGTAATAAAATTGATATTATCATTAAGGGTAAAATTTCTAAACCAGAGATTGACAAAGGACACATCAGACAGTATATGCTACTTTTTTCAACCAGGGATCGAATGCCAAAGCCACTAAAGGTAATAAATAAATTTATAGTGAAGTATGCAGATGTCAATTCTGGTTACAAAGGTTCAAATCAGGTAATAGTCTTCTAAAAGATGCACCTAAATCACGATGACCTTCCAAATTTAGTGATGTAATATTGAGATCCATGATCGAACCATCGATAATAGGGATTTTCCAACAAACTTACATTCTGGGGACATAACCGTGGAGAAGTAAAACCCTTGTTTGAAAGAGAAGCTGGAAAAATAAATAAATCGGGAAATCTACAAAGAAAGAAACCCAAATCATGCCCTGATTATTTCAAGTTTGCGAAAACAGTTTGATGTGCGGTTTAGTGACATAAAAAAATGAGCTGAATTTTCAAGAAGAAGGCCTTTCACCAGGAATGGAATTAATAGAATTTTAATGTGATTTGTTACTTAAGAGTGTAGCCTCAACTGTAGAATCTGTATGGCCTTTCATCCCAACAGAAAAGTATCAAATTTTTATTATTTACTTGTGAATCAATGTTTTTCACCATAAAAATGGTTAAAAGTAAATACAGAAACAAACTCACAGATGTACATCTTGATAATTGTATTCGGAGGTGAGTGACAATGAATGAGAGTGAGAATTAAAAAAATGTGGTGGAAAGTGAATGCCACTAATTATTTTTACGTTTTCTTACTTATTTAAAGACATTTTTCAATTATTATTTTTTTATAAATAAATAATTAAAGTATGCATTTTGTTTTATTGAAAGACCGATGTTCTAATTTATTCTAGGTAATATAATAATATTGTGTATGGCAGTGCTTCCCAAATTATGGGCCGCGGCTCTCTGGGGGATCGCAGGATTCCTCGCGGGGGCCGCGAAAATATTCAGTACAATACTAGTATGTACCAATATTCATTTATGAATATTTTTCCACATAGCATATTTAAGGAATGTATATATTTTAAGTCTGTTAAATACTGAATATTACATGGTAATATATTTATTTACACAACAACAACAAAACAACAAATAAAAGGAATAGATTAATCCATTTAAAATATCTGCATAATATTAATGAAGAGTTCATCAATATCTCGACTTGAAATGGTTGGAATAAGAAAAAATAAGGACAAATAAGAAAAAAATAAGAACAAATAAGAAAAAAAATAAGAATAAATAATAATAAATAAGGATAAATAATAATAAAAAAGAAAAAAAATTAGGATAAAATCAGAATAAATAACAATAAAATCAGAATAAATAATAAAAAAATGAGAATAAATTAGGAAAAAAATAAGAATAAATTAGAAACAAGATTATTTAGCATTTTGTGCAAAGAGGATGGTCTGTGCACGGAGTCGTAATTGTATTATAGTGAAGTGCCGATGGCTATCTCGCGGCAAGGTTTCAAAACGATTTTGTGCTGAATATAAATATGTGTATTATAATTGTAATAATATTATTGGCAAATAATCTTAATAAAACTGTAAAATATTTTTTTTTGGGCGGGGGTCGGAAATTAATTCTTTCAGATTTAGGGGGCCGTGGCATGAAAGTAATTGGGAAGGACTGGTGTATGGTACGATTAGGGACGATGATAAAAAATATAAAAAAGGAATATGTATAAAAAGCTTACATCCTTATTGAGTTGGCGACCACTGCTGCATTAAAGCATAGCTATGGACTAAAATTCTTAAACATGTTATATGAATTTTAATTTAAAAAAGGAATAAATATCATAAATAATCAATGACCTTTATTGTCGCCGCGAAAAAAAAATAAAAACAACAATATGCGTTTCTATTCGCTCCGTACCGGATGCGAGCGAAAAAAATACATTGCGTATACGCAAGTGCAGGTGAAACCGCAAAGGTGTTTCAGTGTGACGCGAACTCTACGGCAGCGTTTGGCTCAGTTGCGACGGGTCGTCGCCGTGTGCGCACGTCTATCACGCGTCGCATTAATTAGTAGAAAAATTCAAAAATTGGTGAATATCTATTTTTATTTTTAGAATAATTAATCATTTTAAATATGACTTGAAATGCTTGAGGTTCATTTTCATACATTCATTTCATACTAAATAGACCCCATCGGCCGACGCCGTTGGTTTCGAGCCGCCGTGACTTCTTCAATTAATTTATAATTATCGCAATGATTTAAAAAAAATACCTTAGTGATTATAAATAATAATAACTCGTTTGTAATATTTTATTTTATATTACTAGGATTAAAATAAAATTACGTCCGAATTTATTTTTAGTTAAGATTTTTTCATTTATTTTTACCAGGATGAAAATGCTTCGAAGCGTTATTCCTTTAATTATGACGATTCGCATTACAAACTTTGGCACTCTCCGCATACATTTCAGGGCTGAAATTTTTCATTTATTTTATGATGATTGCCCCATACGAGTTATTATACGCCGGATGAACAGGGTGGTCATATAAAATAGATACAGTGTAAGCAATAAAATCTGATTTGGGGAACCATTCATATTATTAAATAAATAATATTTTCTTTTTAATATTTTTTTTAAGTAATGAAGTGAAGGGTTTGTGAGGCTAGTAAAGGTTCATCGACGGCGTTCAATTTAAAGCGCCCCAGAGTATTGGATAATATTCAAAATTTAACTCCTTCACAGGGGCGGCTCGTTCCGCTCCGCTGGCCTTCAAATAAAGGCCCAAAGTTCATTACAAACTTTGGTGATGGAACCAGCTTTAATACCTGCTATTTCTGCGCAGCCATTTGCAAAGTGTACACACGTATCATCGTTGTGCTCTCGGTTATAAATTTATTTTAAACAAAACTTATCTCATCCGGCGCGGGGGCGAATGTTTCGCGGATTTATTTTAAATGTATATACGCTGCAAAACTACCGGAGCGTGAAACGCTGCTGAAAAAAAAATAGCGTGATATTTTTCAGTGAGAAAATATTCCACGAAAATAAATTATATAGCGCCATCAATAA
This sequence comes from Philopotamus ludificatus, assembly GCA_022495035.1. Lineage (NCBI taxonomy): Eukaryota > Metazoa > Arthropoda > Insecta > Trichoptera > Philopotamidae > Philopotamus > Philopotamus ludificatus. The sequence continues at coordinate 41,643 of JAGXCT010033392.1, read as the reverse complement.
ATTAATATCGTTTAAGGAAAAGTAGCGACAGGACGTGAAATGAATTGTGCCTCTCCCCATACTATGCCAGAACTGTAATAAATCAATTTTCACTCGGTAGGGAGATTCAACAGTTCCCCGTGTACGTTATCATTATTTATGTCTGCTTCCGCTGGTGACTCATTGAAATGAAAGAATTATTATAGAAATGAGGTCACAGCGGAAAATGGTGAGATTTTTGACATGTTTTTATTATCCTTTTTACATTCATAATAACGTGTGTGAGAGTCTGCATTTTCCCTGAACCAGTCCATGTTTATTTATGGAGGCCCTCGTCGAGCTGTTTGGGCGTCGTCGTGACAAGACCGGTGCATTTTGTGTATGGGGGATGATTAAATGAAGGGTTGCGAGTGGTCCCCGAGCGATGCAGGCGGATGCTCTGAAATTGAATAGCTTTATGAATTTTAAATATGATGCACAGGTCCAGACGTATCTCCCATACGTCCCTTGTTAGCTGCTCTAATCACTTTAAAACGGTGCCTTCCGGCTATGCGACCTGGAGCTCCTCCCACCACCCTTTAGCTTTAATTAATCCAATTTATGCTGTTGCGGCTGTGAATATTAATAAATTATTTGTTTTGCAGATTTTTAAAGCGTACAGAAACAGTCAAAGCTTGACATGGAATTTGCATTTTTCATGTCATGTACAAATTTGGAATATGAAGAATATTAGTTTTGATATCATAAAGTTGTAATTAATTGTCATAATGAAATTATCACAAAACCAGTGAAATGGTTTTTTTTCTATTTATTTCTATGTCATAAGCTCTATAAAAATATTTAAATATTTATCTAATTATAGTTATCCAAATTAATCAAATTTAAATTCTCGTTTTAACCTACCCGTGCCTATGAGGTGTATTAGAGAACTATGTAAATCCTACATGTCTTAATTGTTTTGCGTTTGTCTGAAAAGTCTAAAGAATAAATATTATAAATAATCATTATCCTTTATTATTTGCAAAAGCGAAAAAAAATAAAAACAGCAATATTCGCTGCTATTGCCACGCGCGCAATGTTCTTCTTGCTCGCATTCGGTACAATGTGCCGAATGTGAGTGAAACATACGAGTGACATTGCCAAGGGCGTTATCATTCACGCTTCATATTAATTAGTTAAAAAATCATCAAATTATGAAGCATATAATGAAAAAACAAAAATTCTTAGAAAAATCAATTTAAAAAAACAATGTCAAGATATATAAAGAATTTATCTTGACTTGAAATGCTTAGAGTATATGAGATACTACCTTCCACAGATAGATTAAAGAAATTTATTGGTTTTTTATATATTTTAGCAACTAAAATCTAAAACTTGTTAATTTATTTCATTTCATTATAATAAATATTTCTATAGATGTATACTTTTATACTACTTAGACAAAGTAATTATAAAAAAAAAACTAGAACGTATATTAAAATTATTAAAAGTAATGAAAATATATACCGTTAGTCGCCCTTTTTTCCTCCAGTGTTCTTTTTCTATTTTTCAGATCAATTTTCCTTGCTCCCCGCAACTTTTTTTCAGTGACCCATTTCTAAAACTTATTTTATTATTTTTTTTAGTTTTCTAAAAACAACGTTATATGTGATTAGTACCTGAAGGATTGATACTAAGAAATATATTATTATATTTTTTATTTAAAAAAAATGTAATATATTTATTTTGACGATTAATTACGCGATACTTAAAAACTATTTATTCTGTAGCTTTTTAAATAACTTTTTTTCTCATACTATATTTTTTAATATACTGGAGACAATAAAGACAGGCTTTAAAAAATAGATTCATAAGATATAAGTTACTTAAACTTTTAACAACGTGTTTCATAGATCTAGAAAATTATTAACATGAGGTGAGGGCAAAGTCTAAAATATTTTATCTCGACAAGAAAGATCTGAAATAACCATTTCATTCGATTTTCCGATTATGAATAAATTAGAAAGATGGATTTATAAGTACTACAGCGTTTACCTTATTCGCCAGATATATCGCATTCAGATTATCATATTTTTAAGGCAATCACATCACTAAGCAAAAATTGTATTTTAGTAGAAAATGAAAAAAAAACCCTTGAAAAAACTGTGAAGAAAGATTAAGCAATGAAAATTAAAAGAAATTATCTTGTTTACCTGGTTTGCCCTCGTATTTTAATTTTGTGATCAATCTTATGAATTAAAATGGACATTTGTGATTATGCCAAAAATTAAATGTATAGAAAAAGTGACCTTTCTTAAGATCAAAGCTTGCTTTAAAAACAACGTACGTTTAATTTGTCCTTTTTCAGTTTTAATGGGGGATATATTACGCTTAAAAATATTGTAAAGTGGCCTCAAACGTTGTTTGAAAAAATAGCAATCTTTTTGATCATCCCAACGTTTCGTTTTTTTTTTTTATATGAAGTTCTGACCCTCGCACAAAAATGAAAACAGCAAAAATAACCACCAATTGAAGAATTTAGGTCGCGGATCGTCAAGGGAAATGAGCCGCGAGCCCAAATAAATTCGCTGCATTTGATATATTCCCCAACGGCAGGTCCCATATTTTTAAGTTAATTATTCAACACGGCGTTCTATTTCCAACCGAACGCATTTAATATGACGCGTACGAATCGGCGTCCAAAGCAATTTGACGTGCGAGCGGTGACGGGAGGCGTCGGGGATGCAGGAGCCGACGCCGCCGGTGGGGAGACGAGTGGCGATGAGTTTCCATCGTCAACAGATGTTGGTCCTAAGTAAACATGTCGCCGTTTACAACTTGATGGGTCGCCCTATTTACATGGTGCCAAATAACCAAAACATTGTGCGCTGTGTACACAGCCGAATTATTGTGTTGCGTAAGCGTGCGGAATCATAGACATGACATGTCAATTCAAATCCCTGCAAAGTGCTTCGCATCCGGGTATAAAGGGACTCGCAAGCCTATTCCGCCGCACGCCGGAAGGAAATAGAAGTCTGCCGGGCTATTAATAGACGTACGCAACTGAAAATAAGCTGAAATCGGTGCGATGTTCGATGAAATACAGATACACTGAAACGGAGTATAAAATGATTTTAACATTTTCGATCTAAACATGTAAAATTTCGACATATTTATATTTTTTAATTATTAAAAATGATTTTTTAACTCTGGTTAAGCAAATGATTATGTTAGGTTAAGTCATAAAAAAAACTGATTTAGGTAGATAGTTACTATTTTTTAAAGATTTTTGTTTTCACTAGATGGCCTTTCAGTCGTTCGACAACTAGATTCGTACTAAAGCGACGCACGAAAAGCCTGATAACTGATCGGGCACTTAGAAATTGGGTTGTATGATTTAGTTCAGGAGATGAGTTTTTGAAAGATGAACTAAGGGCGAGTTCCTTTCGACTTCGATGACGACATTTAAAATGCTATATTAGGACAAAGTTCACGTCAAACAACAAGAGAGTTGGCATAGAGACTCAATACGTTACAATCTACAGTTTATTCCTACTTGGAAAATTTGGAAAAAGTCAGCAAGTTAGGCATATGGGTTACACATAATCTCAATGACCGAATCTCTATTGCCACAAGTATCCTCTCGCTGCATAAAATCGAGCCTTTTTTGGACAGAACAATAACAGGCGTTAAAAAATGGATCACCTATGAAAAAATTGTCCGCAAAAGACAACGGTTGAATAAGGATCAACCACCTAAAGCCAATATTCATGGAAAGAAAACGTTGAGCAGCTGCAAAGAGTTCATGAAAAACTACTTGAAAAGCGTCCTGCACTCGTCAATCGGAAAGGCGTTATCCTGTTGCACGATAACGCCAGACCACTCACGGCAAAAGTGACCCCAGAAAAAAATATGAAGCTCTACTGGTCTCTTTTGCTACAATCACCCTACTCCCTAGATCTTGCTCTTACTGGCTGCCACCTTTTCTGTTCCTTACAGAATTTTTTAATGGAATAACTTTCATTAATAATGAGCAAGTCAGTCTGGCCCTTTATACTTTCTTTAAATTCCAAACCCACCAAAATTCTGGAGCTCAAATGGTTTATTTTGCCACTTCCCAGATCTTGCTCCTATGAATTTCCACCTTTTATGTTCCTTAGACTAACTTTCATTGATGATGAGCAAGTCAAACAGGCCCTCGATACTTTCTTTCAGTCCGAACCCGCCATACTTTATGAGAAGAGGATTGATAAGTTGCCAATAGGATGGGAGAAGATTTTATATAATAGTGGTGAATATATAATAAATTCATATAATTTTGTTAAAGCAAACTAAAAATATGATAAAAATCATAAGTTATTGGCGTTTTGACCAATACATTTTTGATAACGGTGGGCTGTTGATTCTTAAGACCTCTTGAAGACTTCATCAAATATTTCATCCGGTGTTGTGACGCATTCTTGTTCAATTGCGGCTTTTAATTCCTCCAGTGTCACCGGTTTTCTGGCGAAGATTTTATTCTTTAAGATATCCTTACAAGTAAAAGTCCAGTAGCGTCAGGTCTGGGAAACGGATAGAGTTTTTCTATGAGACTTCCTTGTTTTAGCTATCTCTTAGGAAGACATTACGATAATAGTGTGAAGGTGCTCTATCCTATTGAAAATAAAATCTTTATCTTTACCAAAGTCCTCCCGAATGCGTAGTAAAACAGATTCTTGCAGTAAATTGAAGTAAATGGCAAGTATTGATTTATTTGGAACTATGGGAATATGTATATGAAGAATTTAAGAACAGCTGTATTACTAAAGCCTTCGCATAATATTGTTGAATACCAGATTCATGGCAACTGATTTTAAAATCTCCGAGTCTTTATTACCCAATGCCTCCATCAGATTTTTCAGGCGTAAGAATCTCAATGAAAATATTATTGATAGTACGGTATATAAAGCGTCGTAAATAGATTTGAGTTAGCCACACCTTCTGAAATGAATCATAATATTTTGAGAAAAGCACCTAATCAGAAAAATAAATCGTTATCAACTAGATAAGAGTTTGGAGCGTATGATACTACCGTAAGTAAAGAATATCGGAACGATCTGTATTAAGGTAGACAGTATATATTCCCATAAAGACCATATCCATGATCCTCCATCGGGGGACTCATGCACATGGTTACGTTCCTCAGAAATGAGGGAAAGTGAAATGATAGTTTATTTATTATTGAATAATAACAATAATGATATTAAATCGTTTCACGGCTTTAACAAAGCTCAAACAAAGTTTGAAAAGTTCCATAGAGAATTAAAGTCATTTCCATATTTCTTCATACTCAGTTTTTAAAAATAACTTTATTAAAACTAATCTTAATTAAAAGTGATTAATAGTTCATATGAAACAAAAATCATTTAGCATTGTTCATCATTATCGCTGTAAAAATACCTGTTGTACGATCTGGATTTTGGAAGGGCGTTGAGAATTTTGATTACTTTTCGGTCCCCCTAATACTTTGATCATTATATGCAGTATCTCTCGGGCAGGACAATATTTGTCAAGATGAAAAAAATCATTGCGGACATGATTTGTGTCGAACTCAAATAAGATTGGTTAGATGTTATCTGTCCTATACGGAGAAGAAACGTGGATGCTCATATTAAACCATTGAGGGTATGATTCAAGCAAGACGGAGACCTGGAAAACCAGGACGTCCTGGCTTAAGAACCTACATGGTTTGAAGGAGATACCTTCTTGTTCAGGGCAGCAATAGACAGCACAAAGATAACCAACGCGATAGTCAAAGTATCTCTAGTAATTAGGAAATCAAATCTTTATTAGATCTTTAAAGTCAAACAGCTATTTTCGAAAAGATTATGCTATTATTTTATATGTTTTATCACATAATGCATATATTTTTATAAAATTTAGATAAATACAATGTAGATTTACGCATAAAGAACCGATCCATCTGAATAGAATAAAAAATTAGAATACAGCCAATTTGAGAGATTACGCTTGATTAGTTCCAGGCTGAAAAGGGCCTGTGCGTATCCATTAGGTCCGATCGCCGGGCCGGGGCCGCGACCCCGGGCCTCCGTATTTGATTGGGCCCCGAATTTAAAGAAGTCTGCCCCCCGACAAAGTGGCTATCGCCAGTGATTCGTTTAATGATAATGCGTTATCTGATATTCAGAGTGGCCGGATATATCCGTCGGCCAACCCTTCGGCCGCGGCACAACGTGTACGGCCGGGGAGCGGGTATGGGGGCTAGGGAGCGAGCGTTATTCACGCACCACGTCACATAATTTGAGGATGCCTCTCATTACAGTTCCGCACCGCACTTAAATTACTCTACTTGGCGGAATAATATGAATATACAGCGCGTACAGGATGATCCGCCGAGACATTCGTATACGTGTACATTCGGGGGCAGTTAAAATTTTTGGCTCGTAAAAATTTATTCGCAGTAATAATGGAGTGATACGATCGTCGTAAAACGATAAATAATTAGCGTTACGACATCAGCGAAAGCGGCAGTGATACACGCCGCCTCGTGAGGGGGGGGGGGCGCCCCCGTCCCATTAAGCAAAGAGGGTGGGTCGTCCCGGCCATAACCTTGGTTCTATTTGCTTTTGCAAACACATTCCTCCAAGTTGGGTGCCAGATCGTCAAACAGCTACCGAGCCCTGATTAGTCCGATCCGTGGAGATGTGCCAGCCAGGGTCATGCCGAGCTCCTTAACCAATTTCCAACTCGAGCCACGGAATTATTAAGGCAAATTGTTTTACTTTGACCTTAGTGCTGTTCGTTCAACTCTGCCGGTTTCCAGTGTGTGGAGAAACTCTGATCTTTAAATTATCTGCACGCTGGTGAAATTTCAGCACTTGAATGGAGTGGCGAAACTTTGTGCACAGTATTTGTTTATTGGGGTATTTATTTTTAATTAATTTGCTTCTGCGACGTGTAATAATTAAAATTAAAAACAGATCTCTACACAAGTAAGTCGACGTATACATAACAATAGAAATTCTTTATTAAATTAGACGAAGAAAAACGAAAAAAAAACTGATGAAAAAAAAGCGGGCTAACAAAGATTTTTGTTTTTCTCGTCATAAAAAAGCAAATTTTATTTTATTCAGCATATCGATCAACGTAGTTTATTACCAAAATATGATGTATATCATGTTCCATTATTCTGCGTGATTAAAATATTAGGCAGACCGAAAAGTAATCCAAATTTTTTCAAAAGAAAAAAATTACCGATACTAACAAGGATATTCTGAAACTAAACAAGTGTCATCGGTGGTTTAAAAAGTTTAAAAATGGAAATAGGAATCTCAAAGATGTCGCACGAAAAGGACGATCCTAAAATTAGATGATGATATGCCTGAAGGCGATGGTGGATTCAGATCCTCGTCAAACAACTGAGGAATTAGTATTGAAGACTGGCTGTCCATGGTCTACAGCGCAGGAGCATCTACATCCCATCGGAAAATTGTACAGGCAAGGAATTTTGGCACACCATCTGCGTATCTCTTTTGTCTTGGTATAAAACCGATCCGTTTTTGGGGCGAATTGTAGCTCAAAATGAGAAGTGGGTGTTATCCTCTACGAATAAACGATGGCTTTCTTCTGGAGAAGTACCTGTTGCGACCTCTCAACCATCACTAACAGTAAAGAAGGTCCTTGTGTGTGTGTGGTGGTGTGTGAACAACTCGAGCGAATGAAAGATTAGCTCATAAAAAAACTATCTGTTTTGGTTAAAAACAAAAAAAGGATCATTCAAGATGATAACGCGAGGCCTCACCCTGCAAAAATTACACAGGAAAAAATTCGGGAGTTTGGATTGAAACCTTTAACTCATCCATCCTATTCGAGTGAAGTTTCTGAAAAGTGTTAATAATGGAAATTATTTTGTTGATTAGTAATTTAAGATTTTTTTTTAATAAATAAATGTGCTTCGTCACCAAAAAAAGATTTGATAACTTTTCGGTCCCTCTAATATTTAAAACGTTAAATTATTAAATAAACAAAAATAAAAATAGACTCTGATTCAACCCGCTTTAGAACGGAGTTAATCGCTTTATTTTTTATCTTGTTCGTCTCAAAGATTATTAATATTAGCATACAACATGCTTTAAAAAATGCATCTGCTAAATACATTTTCATTCAAGTAGTATGGTATTTAGGTTGCCTTTTCGCAATTTCGCAATTCGCGAGTGAGCACGTTGTTTTAAAATCGCATCTAATTCCCCTCGCCTGTTCCCTTTCCGCAGCAGAATTTCTTATTACAGCGAACCCAAGCCAAGGCATTTCGCTTATGCACAAAGGCTAATCCGACGCGATGTTGGATTTCTTTTGCAGCTATTTACATTACCCTGAAGATGTTAACCCTTGCCTTTGTGAGTCTTGCGCAGAGCCGCTCGAGGGCACGCTCCGCTAAAAAGAATATTCCATTATGAAACTGTGTTTGTATTTAAGACAGACGCGGCCGCGGCTTAGCCATCGGGACCGCTTGTTATTTTTGAGTCACCGCCGACATTGGCTTGCAACACTTGAGCATGTTTACCGAAGGGGTTTCGGTATCCGAACCTCAGGTACGGTGCTGGGATTTGCATATCTTGATGGACGGGGGCGGTGGTTCGTGACGATCTTTCAGCAAAATCGCATGAATCGAGAGTATTCGTTATAAGGACTAAGAGCAATATTGACTAGGTTAGAAAATATAACTCAACCCTCGATACAGAATTTATTTTCAGATTATTAAAAATTGAATAACATGAACTTCAACGTTTACTTAATAGTTAATGAAAAAATAATTAAATCTTATAAGCTTATATCAAACTTTTTATAAACAGGCCGAATTTAAATAATAATAAAACAAAAGATCATATAAGTGTATTAAATAAATAAATTATTAAATGGTGTTCATTTTTAAGTAAATATTAATAAACAATTAACAAAAATACACTCCTCATTGTAAACGAGCCATAAAATATTTTGAATAAATGGTTTTATATGCACTCGCAGCAATTGCCAAAAATCGTTAGGGTCTGAATTACATTTGTATTGCTACAACTATCAAGCATCTAACCAAAAAAAATATTTGAAAAAAACAAAACGAAAGAGTTACAGCCGATCAAACGCATATCGTCGGCTAGCTTGTGATACGCGCGCCCCGGACATACACAAAAACGCTTTTGACGTGGAATTCACGGCCCCCGTAGGCAATGAGTATTAATACATATATTAGGACTCTCGAAAGAAATCATTTTTTTAACCTAAACCTTTAGGTTAAAAACTTAATATAATCATCTTCATTATTAACAACTAAGTTTTCTATTCCCTCTTTATAAAAACTGAATGGTTTCGACTGAAAATACGAATTATGACTTCATCTACGTTCTTTATTTTAAGACTCGAAAAAGGTAGTAATCAGAAGGTGCTAAATCTGGCCAATATGGAAGATACGGTAGAAATTCTCAGTTTAGTTATTTTAGTTTTTCATAAATGGTTTGGCTTTATGGTCCTACGTTATCACCTCTTCGATTAAAAAACTCGGTCCTTTTTTTTGAAGTTTTTATTTGATTTGACTAAATTTCTGCAGATATCATTTCACCTGATTTAAGAAGTTAATAGTAAATAATTCTAGTCGTACTCCATTAAACACATTGAAGAACCTTCTCAAGTGTCAATCCAGACTTTGTAGCGGGCGTTGTAGGGGGGATTTGTCTCTTACACTATACTATACATTTATCGTCTCCAGTGACAATTTTTGGGAAATAATGTCGTGTCCTAAGTCTTGACAACAGTGATGCACATTTGTTATATTGTTTTAAATGTTCATGTGTTGTCAACGTTGAAGATGCAAGTTTTTGTGATAATTTTTCAACATTTTGGAGAGGATTCAATTAAAGATCGTAGCATGTCTTCATCAAAATTTATGGGTTTTTCTTATTTAAAGGAATCCTGTAATTTTCTATCATCTGATTTAAAGAATCTAAACTAAAATTGACATCTATCAATCTTAATGAGACGTTTCCTTTACCCTGTCTGGACACAAGCTTAACTAAAATGATAAAAAAAATCCAGATGAACTAATAAGCTAGTGAGTGGCTCATGGCTCTTAAATGATGATGATGATATAGATATAATTTAAATTCATTTTTCCAAATATTTACGAGAGGATTTTAAATTTGCAATATTTCAAGATATCAAATTATTATTCTACGACTAGTAAACAATCATTTTATTTACGGATTACAATAAATTGAATTATTAAAAAGTGCTTAGGGTATACAAAGGAATAATCAGATAATGTATTAATTAAATAGACATTTTGTTGAGAGATTTTAAACGATTTTTCGATTTAAATCTACAACTATTAAATGGCTGGTCTCAATTTACATATTTTATTTTTAATAATTATCCAGATTTATAATTTCAATGGCGGAGGATGTCAAAGACAAATTCTGAAATATTTTTCGGATTTAATTTTGGGGCCGAGGAGTATTGGAATATTAAATTTATAAAATCTTCACAGTGATTATATTCAAAGAGAATAATAGTTACATTTTTTAACATCTTACATTACATTTTTAGGCCAAATTATATTTTATAGAGAACCATTGAAGATAAATATGATTATGATAAGTACCAAAAATCATTTTCAGGCTCATATAGAATAGCTTTACTAAGAGTATGCATTAGTAAAATTGAATTTCCGAACAATTATTATAGTAGAACATTTTTTTTTGTTTTTTAGAGGGTTCCCCTCTTGGGCTGCAATAAATAATCTGTGCACAACAAGAAGTCAAACCCCGTGTGTATTCGGCAAGGAATCACACGGTCTGATCAAAAAGACGAGAGGCGCATTAGTAATCATAAAAATTCTATGGGTGGAATTAGTGAGATGAGGGTGGAGCGCGTCGGGGGCTGAAGTGAGCCAAGTGAAGGGGCGGGCGGCTAACGGCGCCCCCTGGAGGCCCTAATGAGGGGCGCTGCCCTTCGGCGCCAAGACCTGTCTGCACACACTCATTTCAGTTAAGTCATTACTGCCTACAACCTATACGTATTTTCTTACATTTTTTTTATTCCATCACCAGAATTTGGCTGAGATTTCCTAGTACGTATACATAACACATGTAAAACGAAATCAATTAAATAAATTAAAACATAATAAATCTTAATTGATTATATAATTATATATTTATCTAATTTCCATGTAGTTGATTTCGCTAATCAAATTAGCTCACAATCTAGTCGCAATTAATAATTAAGGCCCCCTCGGTAACACGAACACCGCGGCGGGCTTTGAATCTATCAAAAGAGCAAAGGAAAACCCGGCCACACTACACAATTCAAACGATGTCCAGAACCTTTCGCCTTCAAACGTGTTCCGAAAAAAAAACAAGCCCTTAAGTGTAGTTCCCTGTCATGGGAGTGGTGGAAGAAGAGAGGAAAAAGGCTGAAAAACAGAGAGACAGCGCTCCAGCTCAAACGAGATGAAAGCAGAGGAAGGGCCCTTTGTAAACGTATTTGTTGCCTGGAGGTGTAATTAACGACATTAAGAGGGACCGGTTTATCGGTACCGGGTGGTCAGGAAGAAGGAGCCGGTAATGACACCGCACAAAATACACATCGATGTCAGTATTCGCCACAGCAATCCGAGCGAAAAATACGTAATTTAATCTGAGTAAATTTTCAATGTGATAATAAGATTATTTTACATACATGAATAATACATTATAAATAATAACTGATAGACTTAATCTATCAGTAGCAATAGGAAAATAAGTAAAGAATAAGACAAGATGACAATAAACTTTTCTCCAATAAACCTCACCCTCTTACACTTAAATCAAGGATATCAAGCATATAGATGAAAATTAATTTGTCATAAATAAATAGTTAACAATACATTTATAATTAAAATTAATATAAGATAAAATAAAAATAATAGATAAATCTTCCTTAAGTTCCATCATTATCTTGACTTTTTTTATAAAAAATAGATTTTTCCAAGAATAAAAATATTTTTTCATGATATGCTTAATAATTAGGTCGATATTTTGGATTTTTCACTAATCAATATGACGCGTAAATGATAACGCTCTCGGCGATGTCTCGCCGTAGACTGAGTACGTGGCACTAGTACGTTTCACTCGCATTCGGCACATCGTACCGGATGCGAGCGAGAAAAAACATCGTAGCAACAGCAGTAAATATTGTTAATTTTTCGTAATTGCAGACAATAAAGAACAATGATTTTATATAATTAATTAATTCTTTAGATTTTAAAAAATTAAATATATAAAAATCAAAAATTTGGGATACCCGGTGTACTCCATCAGCACGGCTGGGTAAAATATATTTTTATATTTCTAGACATTTATAGACAAACAATTAGTATTATTTATCAGTTAGTCAACTTTTATATATAATGTAAAAATAATTATAAATCTTGTTCTTCTAAGATAGGTGGATTATTTTTTTTAATAATTTTTATTGATGGTTAAATATTTTTAAATTAATTTAATAATTTGTGACATTGCTGAACAGTAAAATAATCTTAGAATATATAGTAGCTTCAGTAGCATTGCATGTAATATTTTCATTCGATAAACAAGTTGTTGATTCAATCCAAGTAGTCAAATTAAATTTAATATGGATCTTATTCATAGTGCATAATACTATAAAATGAATAATGAAATTTTTCATGAATTTTAATGGTGTTGTTTATCCAAAATTTTTCCTGAAATAAACTTGTTGAGTATCGGAAAACGAATTTCGTGATGCACTGAATATAATTTTATAAAATGGAACATTGTTGCATTCTGAAAGAAGAGTGCTCGAGAAGTGGTTTACAAACTTGATGAATTTCACTTAAGCATCTTTATTTATACAGCGCACCGTAGACTGAAATTGAACAAATGCCGTTGCCGTTTCAGCATTTTACGGTCGGTACTAATAACGTTGAAAATGGATATTTTGTCATAATTTTCTCAACATTTTTCCTATTTAACAACACAATAATTACAAACACACACGCTACGGCTAAAATATCTTAATCTCTCCTAACCCCCCCACCCGAGTAATTAAATATCAATTTAGTTGCGGCAGTAGTGGATAATAACGCAAAAAATATACGATCATGACAAATGTGTACTAATTGCAGTGATTAAGTGCCTCGGTGCGGGCTGAAACTGAAAAAATGGCTATAATACAGAAATTATCCAATATGATAATCAATCGTCGTACATTAGCGGCGTAAACAGCAATGATTTATTCGCGCTGTGCTTCTTCTAGGTTGGCCCCGTGCCATATGGCGGTCTTTAATTAATCGGAAGATTTATAAGTGTTCCCCCGCGGCTTATGGCCGACTGAACAAAAGTGCAAATGTCGACGGGGGGCGGTTGATAATTGGCCGAATTAAAGGTAATTGGAGGAATCATTACAAGTGCGGTGGCACCCTTTCGTCTCGGATGGCGCTGTAATGATGCGGCCATTTCTCACACTTAATTCCTCTTAAAGAAAAGTTTGCGAGCGAAACCATTTCGCTCCGAAGCCATAATCTCCGCCAACAGCTTTTCCGCTGGGAAATTTGGAATTTAATCTATCAACTCGAAGAAAAATATAACCCAGTGAATCGAATTAAAAAGATCAGCGACACATCACCATAATAATTGTAATCTATTCTCAATAATTTAATACTATAGGACGTTGTTATTTTAATAAATAAAGGCAATGTCGGGGTCGATTAGGTCCGCGCTGAATTGTCGTTTTGCCTCAAAACATACATAATATGTATGTAGATACATTTATAATAAAATAAATAAATAAGGCAATAACTCAATGCATTTATAAAGACATACTGTATTTTTAATCACATCTAATTTGACTTTTTAAGGGCAAAACCGTGGTTTAACAATCGCATCTTCGGAAGGGGGTCTCTCGGGGACCCCACATTTCAAGTCAAGATATTGATGAATTCTTTATCGGATTTTTTAACTAACCAATATTACAACGCTTTAGTTTGAGCTCTCGATGCACGTGCTACTGGCACATTTCTCTCGCACGCGCAACATTGTACCGGATGCGAGTGAGAAAAAACATTGCGCGTAGCAAAAGCAGCGAATATTGTTGTTGTTGTTGTTATAATATTTATTCGTTAGACTTTCTTAGACAAATACAAAAAGTTTGTAACATATAAGATTTATATTAAAAGAGTTATTTGAGAAAAATCAAAAACTTGGGGTCCCAAACAGCCCCCGTCGGCGCGGCTTGACAAGTTTGACAACAGACAAGCTGTCAGGTGTATACAAATATTAATATTTATTTATTAATCCTCCTTTTAGTTAATTCAATTTAATTACACTAATGTAAATAAATCTACTTTTAAAATAAATTTTGGATTAATGTTGTCGCTTATATTATTCATTATCATCATCATCATTTGCCAGTCACAAGGCACTCACTCGCTGGGGGCATGGACCTTACCAAACTCTCGCATGGTAGTCGAGGCCAAAGGAACCTGAGTTCTTACATGTGACGCGAGGGCTCCCCTTTCGTGTCCATACCACTTGGGGACCCAGTCAAATCCTTGAGTATGCGGTTTTGTAAAGGAGTTCCTCTCTTGGCCATTGCTGGCGTTGGACGTACAACTAGCCATGTTGGTATCGGATTTTACCCTCTCGACTGTGTCCAGGCAAGTAGGAGGGGGTTTGTCTCGGTATTCGTTTGTTCTCTTCTCTAAGGCGTTATCTGCTTATAACGAGTCACGAGTGACAAGTAGCGAGCGACCACACACACACACACAATATAGATATACACAGGCATACATATGCACATCTGCCCATAACGAGTCTCAAGTAGCCGGTCGCAAATGATTATTAGCTCTGTCGCGTAATAGCAATCCTTTCATGATGGGAAAGACCTTTTGAAGAAGTAGGAAGGAGGAGGAGCGAAAGTATCGAGACTAGACCAGTTATTGGTCAACAGATTAGGATTTTCCTTCCCAGAGTACTTAAAACTGATTGTCCTTAAACTCAATTTTATAAATAATAATAGTTTATTTTAGTGTATTTTAAAGATTATTTAATGAATTGTATCGATTACTAATGTCCCAGAGTTCTCATAAACGCTTTCAAGTGTTAGCAAAAGTGTTAAATGAGAGTATTCAATAAAATATATACTACAACCTAAAAATATTATTAAATAAATAAAAAAAACTTTTTTAGAGAATTATAACAAAATAACAATCAATACACAAAAATTAACATTGATAGTTTATCAGAGGTCCAATAATCATATGCAGGGACTGTAAAACCTAGACTATATTTAATTACTTATAACTTATTAGACTGAAAATTTAAATCTAAATATATTATTATTTTTCTTTTTTTATATTATTAATTTAAATAATTATTATGCAAATAATTTAACGTATCTTTAAACTATTATTACGTTAAGATAATTCTGGCAATAAATCCTATGAAGAAAATAATTGAAACACCCATAGATTCCCATAAGATAAATATCAGGCATACTACTATGGGCGTGGGCGGTCTTTTAGACTTCCTTCCTTGAATTAACATATTAAGATATATATATTATTGGACTTGTTGATTTCTTTATGTGTATATGTGATAATATAAAATTTATAAATATAAAAATTCATTTTATTTTCGTGAAAATAAGACAATGGGTCTATTGGTGGGATGGCAATAAATAATAAGAACAGACAGTGGAGGGTGGAGAGACACGAGGAGTGATGGCATTTAGCCTGGAAGCGCGTTAGTTAAAGCGCTGAGCGCGTAGGTCCATTTGGGGTCAGCGAGACCCGCGGGTCGCCACGACCCCGCCCAGCGTGTTTTATATATTCGTCCCTCGAGAAATCAGCGCACTCGCTCCGACCCACTATCGCATTATTAACTCAAACAAATGCAAATCTAAACAACCTAATACGTACAGAACATCCGGTGAAAATACACCGAAAAAGGCACAGAGTTTTCAAAAATTTTCATATCGAAAACTATGCGAAAGCTATGACATTGAAACGACAAAGGGTTAGTATGTTATATCACAATGATAAGACGCAACAACTGAGTTTACATAATATGTATCAGAAATTTGGGATTAAATTCTTTACAATTTTGAGCTTGTTTTTCTCGAATCCGGAAAATTAAAAAAAAAATCTGATACGAAAATGTGTGAAAAAAGCTTCTAGCTAGTAAAACATAACAATTATATTATATATAAGGAAGTCTCTCTCAGGGATCCCAAGTATTTCAAATTAAAATGATTGGATAGATTATTCTAAGCATAAAATTAGTTATTTATTTATTAACTAATCAATATCACCATAAATGATATGTCACACTGAGTGTCACTTGCACGTTTCACTCGCACTCGGCATATAGTACCGGATGCGAGCGAGAAAATAACATAGCGCGCGTGGTAATAACAGCGAATATTATTGTTTCTTTCTCAATTGTAGACAATAAAGGACAGTGACAAATACAAAAAGTTTGGGACATTTCTTAGGAAAATCCTAGTAAAACGGTTTACATTTTTTCATATACAGCTGGCGCCACAAAATTTCAAAGTTTTAAACAATAGCATTATGCCCCATGAATTTATGAATATTTTAACGATCATTTCTTCTAAAAAATCAACTATATTATTATCCTAGAACTTTCAAATAAATATAAACGACAGCTTATGTATTGATCCCAACGATAATTAGACTCATGATAAGTACACGAGCTTTGAAACTATTTATTTTCACATTGGTATAACAATAACCTTTAAATGCATCCTATTGCAGAACTACAACAATACATTTACGAGCTTATTACTCATTTCACGGTAATAAATTAATTTTACTACATGACAATGTGGAAGTGCATCTATGTTTAAATGTCAATGAGCTTTAAATGTCTTCACACAATGTGACAGTTAATATTAATTATTTATTTTTCGGTTGCAGACACTTGACATTTTTGGTGTTTTTTTAATTTATTTTTGTTGTTACTCTATGTAGCAGAGTGAAAAAAAATACATTTCCATACTGAAAAAAAGTTATTCTACCATTATTTATTTATTAAAATAAACCTATGTTGTAGATATGCAACAATATGCATTCAAGCAATTTATTAATTTATGGTGATCATTAGAATACTTAGTGAATAATAAAAATAAATAAAAATGCAGATGTGAGTACAAAATCATTTTGGTTCGAAACTAACTACCTAGCTTTTATTTAATATAATTGATTTATTTGACTACGATGAATAGATAAGATAACAGAACGATTCCAAAGCCTCATTCATCCATATTAGAGATTCTAAAGATGCAAGGGAATCAAGTCTCTCACACTAATATTTCATCCAGTGTCAAACAACGACACTGGTTATTTTTGAAATAAAATTTCGCTTGGATTTAATTGAAGGAAAATGCTTGAAATTGATTTTAAAGTAAAGTACTTTCCAAGTACTTGGAAAGTACCTTACTTTCAAATGTCATTGGCAAATATTTTGGCCCAGGTTCTGCAGACTCATTGGCCCGAAAGATTTTCAACAAATCTAATAACCCAAATTTTTTAATATAATATATTCAATTAAAAAAAATAGTGCTATAAAAATCAGGTATTACATTTAACTATTATTTTTTTTATACAATGTGAATTTCGTTGAAAAGTGATTAAATGGGAAAATATTCTCTGATGACTACAGAAATTCGTAGTTTTATTGTTGCTTTAATTAATCTGATAATAGTTCAACTCTTTATAGGCTGGATCTAATGCTGTAAACCATTCACATTACTAAAGCCTCATCCGAAAGGGATTTTTTTTTTATTTTCAGTCTAAATTATATTAGAAAAAGTTTTAAATATAATTGCAAATATGACTGAAGTATCATACGTTTGCAATCTATGGCGCATTGTATTAAACAAAATTCCTAACAAGGCTGAAAAGCATGTGAAAAAGCGTCTGAAAGTTTACGTCGCTCGCTGTCGCCTGAATGTTCACATGATTACAAACACACGAACTGATTAAATGACAGTTTGTACAAAGCGCGACCTGCAAGTTTGCGATGTACCCTCGGCACAAGTTGCGCCAACAATTTAGCCGTGTAGGTTATGGCAGCAAGTTAGTTGCCGGAGGTGAGGTGACAGATTGCGCTAATAAAGCATGAGACTGCTGCACGTGCACCCGTCATAAATATATTGCAGCCGACCAAGGTTTCGCGACGCAATTCGCGCATCGCCGTTTCATCCGGAAAATGAAAATGTATCATGAAAATATCAAGACCGCCAAGAAGTATGGCCGACGCTTTGATCTCGCCGGAGTAGTGTATTAATATTTAATTTGTAAAGGTGTATCAGACAGCAGCGCTAGCAGCACACGTGTGTTATCTGGCGCACATGCATCCACGGCCCATCGAGCCTGCATCCTGCTGCACCACTGGCTCCCTTTGTGCACTTGACAACTTATAAATGCAAATTAGTCTCCACTCGGTTGGATGCTGTCGCCGCCTCAATCGGTTCCATCGGCTCTATCGCCTCCGTAGCATCGGCTCCATACCCAAGTGCCCGTGCTTGGACGTCTTATCAATCTCTTTCATATGTATAGCATATATACGAGCAGTCTAGGGATGTAGAAGCTTTTAATGTCGAAATGCATTCATTTATTTGTTATCCAATATGGCTATATTCAAGAAGCTTAAATACATTATAAATTGGATTAACCGTAAGGAAATTCACTTCTTTCGCTATATTTTTCTTTTAAATTCAATCACCCTCATTTTCCATCTCTCGTGTATTTTTTTGACCCCCTTCTTATAAAACCAGTGTTATGGCTTGTAGGTTACATTCAAATTATTTCGATAATGTAAGTTAACCGCGACTGAGCTAAGTTTATTAAGTTTGCTAAGTAAGAGTATCTAAGAGAAAGAGACCCATTATCTCCGCATCTTTTATAAAAAAATTGCGTTGGAATTAATTAATTTAATGCTATATAAATTTCAATCCAACCGTAATAATATTTAAAAAAAATAACCAGTGTCGTGGTTTGACACTGGGGGGAATATTAGTGTGAGAGACTCTTCCTATTGCATCTTTAGAAACTCAATCTAATATTTATATACGTTAATGGACCTTTGAAATCTTTATGTCATACAATCCATTCATCGTAGTCAAATAAATAAATAAATATAGTTTCGACCCAAAATATGAACCAAAATATTTTTTTGACTTCATCTGCATTTTTTTTTTATTCAGTAAATGAGAGATTAAATGTGTTAAATTGTCTGCAATACACTTTCACCTGGTTTTAATAAACTATAGTGAAAACCTCTACTCATATTCTAGCAATACATAAAAGAACCGTCCGAAGTGTTAATCCTGACTTTGGAGTTGGAATTAATGTTTGTTTCTTGGAAAACTATGGCTGTTCTCTTCTCACTTTATCGAAAACTATCCATTTCTCGTCTCCATCTTTGTCTTGCAGACTGAAATCTGTAGGTCTTCTTCTGTTGCTCGGTCAGTTCATTAAACATCCAAATGCCAATCCTGCATACTTTTCTGAGATTATTTAAATGTTCATGTGTTGTCGACGTTGTGTTCTATAGTTTGAGATTTAGGAGATTCCTGTAATCCCTTTCACCTAATTTAAATCATCAAAGATTTAATCCATAGCATATAAGAACTATATTTACTTCGAGCATCTTTTTAGAAGCGATTATAAATAAATAATAAATGATTAAAGTCTAATTTATTCAATCACACACTGAAACGTAGTTTGGAGGCCACATTTCAGGGGTAATCTTAACATGTGTGTCTTCACAATCTCCCTGGGCAACTGCTTCATTAAAATAAATAAGATAGTTAATATGTTTTGGTACATATTTTAGTCTTGGTACCTCAGATCTTTAATGCTGAGCTGCTTCACATTTTAAATAAAATTATTTTTCCTAATCCTCTGTTTGAATCGCTCATGTGTCTTTCTGTCAGCCATGACCTGTATATTATTATCTGCATCTTCTAACTCCTTACTAATAATTATATGATTTATTCTCAATGGTAATTATAGATAACTGTGAACTTGGAAAAATAAACATGGTTTAATAAAAATCTTATGTGAATCCAAATCGTAAGAATAATCGATGGTAAGAAGTGCTTTCCATGATAATCAAGCTGATCTAAAGGTAATTTTTACTCATAAACGGTGATTGATAAAAAGCCAGGGACCTACTTCTGAATTTAGAGACAGATATAAAGGGATTAACGACAAAGCATTAAAATAAGCCAAACAATGAAAAAAAACTCATGAGAAGGATCAATTAAACGAACAATATCTACTGCTGAAGTTAAGAAAATGATTCAGAAAAGTGACACGTTAAATATAATCATAATTAATCGCAATAAAAACGGATTTAGCAATACTGCAAATGACTACTTCAGGATGATTAAATAAACATATACAACATTGGATCCAATACTACGTTATCCTCAGCATTCCTCCTCTTGCACTTCAACCATCATCCATACTCGATGGTAAACGATCTTCGCGTATATAGCTTTACATAAGCCCTGCAACTCAGCATATTGCCGGCGTGCGTCGCTAAACACAGACTTATCTTATCCTGGACAGTAATGATCCCCTATAACATTTTAATATTTCCCCTCCGCCTCTAGGGAGACCCACTTTGACATTCGTTCTCGGATGCTGCCCTAACTCATTCGCTTCACATCTCCTGACCAACGTAACCAATGGGACTTATAAAACCATAATAATACTATATTATAATATTTATATTTTTTTATATAAAATATGATGTGTTTTATATGTATTTTTATTTTCGTGTCTAGGATACACATGCGGTACAAACATGTGTGAAATCAATTTGGCTGCCATACATTTTGCGCCACAGGTCGTTGACGGTAACGACGCGGAGCGGGGGCGAAGAGCGGCGAAGCGGGCAGGGGAGGGGGACGAAAAGCGCGGGGAAAGTTTTCACTTTAGAGAGAATAGCCTTTGCGGAGAGCTTAAGGAGCATTTATTCAAAGTTTGAGGAAATTAATAATGCTCGAGATGTGGCGGCTTTGAACGGGGGAGGGGGGGTGGGCGAGGGGAGCCCAAACTTGGGCAACTGGCTGGCACCTACTTGAAAAAACTTAACCAGCCGGAGTCGTCAAAGAAGCTTTGTCCTCCAATTCCTAGCCATGTGACTTGTATATAAATAATTCCCGGGATTATTCGGGGAAGACGCCGCGCACAAGTAGCCGAGATGAAATCCGTGACCCCGATTTAAAAAAAATTAAAACTGCGCCGGATTTATATTTTTTTTTAATTAATCAAATGAATTTTTCGCGTCGTTGTGGCGGCGAATTATATTGCCTACACAAAACTATGGAAAGGTTTCCAGATTGTCAATAAAAGCTCTTTGCCACATCAGCAATGACATAAGATATAAAATTGGGCAGTAAATTCTTCGATAAAACCCCGCAGAGAAAACAAACTCATTAATACGGGAATGCTGCGGAATACGTCTGTATCCAATTTATGTATGATAATTAATGCTAAATTAATAATAGAATAATCGATAGTTTTTCTTTGGAAAATTTCACTCCGCATTTTTCATTTGCGTACATACATTTTGCAGGGGGTCGAACTTCTAATTCCAATTTTCCTTTATCGGGGATCCCGGCGCCGCGGCAGGAAATGAATTTCAAAGTTTCAAAACGGAATTCAAGTCATTAGTGAAAACTTTTAAAACGGATCCCGTTTTTATAGTCGCGCTATTTTTTTTTTTTTAAAAACCTAAGATGCTTTTGCGATTAGTCGAGTTAGCAGTGCGAAAACACAAATAAACTTAGCAAAGGCGATGGGGAGGGACAGGGCGGACCGATCAAAAAAAACTTTTTCAGGAAATATTCACCGGTTCGTTACACCTCCCCTGCCCCCCGATCCGCCTCCGCCTCCGGTCCCAACTTACGATAATTGGCCGCCATTTCCGGGTAATATTTACGATAACGGCCCAAATAAATCTGAATCCGGGCATACTTGAAGTGTGCCCAACTTATACCATCACCAGTCGCTCCATTAACGTGAATTAGTGCCGTAAATACGGCGCGGATTATCTCAGACGCAGCGGAATCGTGCAGAATCAAGTCCACCTTCGGTTGTGAATCAGTCAGTCATTTGTCAGTTCATGAAATTGGCCCCTGTTTGTATTTATGACATACGCTCCTCGGGCATGGAAAACTTTGTATTGGGGGGGTCAGGCAAAAACTGTCAACAAAACTTTTCACCCGAGTGTTTCTTGACACGAGGCCGGCAAATGTTGGCTACTTTTTCAGGCGTCCGTCCCGTTCTTTTGCTCGCGACGCCGCGTCGCCTGCGCCCTTCTTTCCCTCGGGGATTAAATGTCTTTTAGAAAACTCTTACAAATGTTGTAAAAGTCAAAGAGTCGCCAGTCGATTTTACACATTTCAAGTACTTCATTAAATTTACATATAAAATCTGAGAGAAACAAGACGTCCTCTAAAACAACGCAGACGATGGACATTCATAAAAGATTTCATAAAATATATATATTATGGAGTTCCATCCAATTGCCACAACTTTTATTATTAAATTATACACGTATCCCTGATCGATGTTTGCTTTATTTTGGCCTCTCATATTAAAAAAAATCTGTGATTTAAATAAATAGATAAAGATCTGTATAGTTTAAGTACCGTAACGCACACGTCAATATTTACTTTATTTTGACAGATATAATAGGAACAATATTAGATTCATAAAAAATTATTATGAAAGCTATTAAATATATGCTTGCTAAAGTGGATTCGTAAAATTAAATGTTTTTATATCAGTTATAACAAACATGGTAAATTTTAGTAGAGGAAAAATATTTGAGCTCTTTTGAAGAAAATACAGCATTTTTTAAGATTGTGATCTGCAAAACTTTCCTTAGTCCAATGATCATAAGTAAGTAAACACATTTAGTTTGTAAGATCATATTCTCGATATTAAAACCTTAAAATATTAAAACCTTTAAAATAAAAGAGGTTAGTAGCCCATCCTTAAAGATTATAGTGCATGAAATATTAATCCTCAATTAAGTATATAGCAAATGAAATTTATTTAATTTTAATTAAAAAAATGTTTTTAAAAAAAATAAACAAATAAGAGAGGGAAACTCTTATAAAAAACCGCATACTAAGACGCTTAAAGTCTACGTAGGAAGGACACGGAAGGGGAGCCCTCCTGTGAGACTCAGGTTCCTTTGGCTTCGACTACCATTCGAGAGTCTGGTGAGACCCATACGCTCAGCGAGTAAGAGTCTCGTAGCTGGCAAATGATGATGATGACATAAAAAAAAGCTCTTCTGACTAATTACAAAATATATCAAAACTACGGATATTTCTAAGTTCGAAACACCGGAGTTAAGTTAAGGTTTTTTAAAAAATTGCTTAAAAGAATATAATTAGTTTTCTTTGCAAATGTTGAAATCTGAAGGACAATAATAAAAAAAATGATATATTATATATGATAGCCTTGTAAATAGACAAACAATTAATATTTGTAATAAGTTGTAAATTACTTTTTGGTTTTACTGTTAGTTTTTCAGCAATTTTATAAGTTAAATATTACGTTTACTATAATTTTGTATAATGGTTACAATAGGATATACACATTTTTATTCGGTTTAAATATAAAAAAAAACTACAACTGAAACAACAGATAAAAGTAAAGTTTAATTCGAAAAGATTATTTTCTTATAAACTCAATAATTCAACCGGCGTCATTAAACTTCGTGAGTTGATTTAATACCTTAAATGACTTTTTTATTATCTTTGCAATACAAATGTTAATGCTTTATTTCTATGTTAGTTTTTTTTCCATTGATCAAAATAAAACCTAGTGTGATATATATGATAAGTGGAATAGTTTTATTGATACAATAGTTAGGTATTAAATTATGCCATTGGCGATGAATTCAATATAAATGTGTCTTCTATACAACTTCATATAAAAAAGCGTAATGGATACATAAAATAGTTATATAAAAAATCTTAGCAATAAAACCCGTGAAATTTAAAGACGTTCACTGTATTGTAACAAATAAATATTTGTTGAATAGCTCAGAGTATTTCTTAAAAAATAGTTTTGCCTTCTGAATATTCATTATTGCATAAAAATGCATGTGAAATTTCCTAAATAATTATCGCGGTACCCTTCTCCTGAATAGCTTGACCTTCAACATCTATGTATTGTGAAAACACTAAGAACTTAATTCAAATAAAATCCATCATATATTTTACAAAAACATTAGACGCAATTTGCGATCTAATAATATTCAAAATTAACGCATCAAATTATAAAAAAGTTGTATTTGAAAGGATAACCATTTTGGGAACCCATTTCCTTAATTTAATCTGAATATTAATAGAGGTTAACTAATCAAACAGAAGATTTGTTTACACGAGATAATATTCGATTAAATTTCCAAGAATTTATGTATAAATACATTTTTATAAAAATTGGATAAAAATAATGTTGTATGGAAAATCATTATGAGAA
Organism: Philopotamus ludificatus; assembly: GCA_022495035.1. NCBI lineage: Eukaryota > Metazoa > Arthropoda > Insecta > Trichoptera > Philopotamidae > Philopotamus > Philopotamus ludificatus. Next base: position 17,099 of record JAGXCT010033392.1, on the reverse strand, counting down.
CTTTTTGCGCTTTTCCCTGAAAATATTTATCACAAATATGAAATTCATAAAATTTGACGTCGATGTTTTTAAAATGCATACGAATTTTTAATGTAACTGAAACCGCGTCTTCGTGTCCATATAAATTTTAATAATATCGTCATGTTCCTTTGGCCCAAATAACGTTGTCGGGTACGAGTAGGCAAACGGGTATTAATGGATGATGAAGTAACGAGGGTTCGCTCAGTTAGTCCATAATTTATAATAGATATATCGAAAGGTGGAATGGGATAGGAGAGAGAGAGAGAGAGAGAGGACGGCACGGCGGCGTGGGGTGGGGGTAAAGTCTGGGCCGATAGTGTGGGGCGATTTCAATAGGCGGCGGCACGCTACCCGGGCTAATTCAGTTTGCATAATCTTGTGAAGGATTAAAAGCGACTTAGCTAATATGGCTCCACCTGGCGGTGTTTGGCTAATGAAGCGGAGCCTACCCTCGTCTTCTACGGCCCTGTTCACCGCCCCGCAACCCTCGGGCTCGCGAATAATGTCATCCACTTGAACGCCATCAAACGGTGCCCGGAAAACTTTGCCGATGTGGCAGCCGCGCACAATCGATGTCATGTAGTTGCACGCACTTTTCCATTTTTTTTTAAATATATTTTGGAAGTTTTGGAAAATCTTGTACACAATAAAACACTTTTTTATTATTAATATGACGTACCCATATCCATCAACATTACTCTATCTTCATCTTAGTCCCAATTATGCTACGTCCTGCTGTATACAGTCCAGTCAAGTATAACTAGTGTTTTGCCTTATAGGTAACATGCCTATTATTTCTATAATGTAAGTTAACATCGACTGAACCAAGTTAGTAGTTGTCCGACGAAAACTATGAATTCAAGGATTTGTTAATAACACTGGCCAGGGGATATGTAAGAGACCCATTACCTGTATAATAAAAATATTTATGTAGACAGTTTAGCGTGTTTTCAATTTAACTGAAATAATATTAAAAAAAATAACCAGTGTCGTGGTTTGACACTGGGAGAAATATTAGATTCAGAGACTTATTCCCCTCGCATCTTTCAAATCTTTATATAGGTAAACTACGCTCTAGAATATTTCTGTTATGCCATCTATTAATCGTAATCAACTAATTTAATAAGCCTTTTCTAGGTCTTCCTATTCCGAATCCTTGAAACATGAGGTTACTCTCTGAAGGCCTTGACTTAAGCTGTCTTTGTACGGCCCTAATTAAGCTATACCTTGTTTTACAGATCGACTTCAAATATCCTCCTAAGGATCCTCTCAAGATATATATATGTCAGCATATCAAATATTTAGATCCTGAGTCCTAATGTTCATTAAATATCTCTTGTAGCACCAGTTTGCAGGCCTATCTCTTCTTTAGATTTTTCGGGTTTCATTAATTTATGTAATAAACATCCTGAGGTATATGAAGACATATAAATCACAGATATATTTAATTTAGTAATCATCGACATTCTCATCGCTATACTCTAAAGATAGGTAGGTCTAGATACTTTGGATGACTAGCATTATTTGCTCTTCGACAAATTATGCACTTGGTGCGTAAACTCAAGGGCTATTATTTAAAACGCTAGAGAATTAAAGCTTGAATTTAATTTAATTATTTAATTATAATACTAATATATATTATGACATCCAAAAAATTTAAATGTTAGGCAAATTTCTTCTTCAATTTCGAAATCTTCTAAATCGCCATTTTGTGAACGTCCAAGCCTTGATTCTGCACAGAGAAATGAAGAATACATAGCATCTCACCGATCATATTTTCAGATTATAGTTCAGATTTCAGTCTATAAAGATTTTTTTTCATCCGGATAAATGTCGTCCTACCCTTCTAGATTCGACAATTCACCTCTGTCATCTGGTCGCAGCATTAATTCAGATTACAGCCCTGGTATGTAAAATTTGAGGTTTTTTTACAGGACTCGTACCACGGCTACATGACAAGTTGATTCGTTGAAAGGTTTTTATAAAAGCTTACATATTTCGTTTAATTTTAATAATTTTAAAAGTTATTAATTTAGACTAGTTTTGAACTCCTTCTTTGTATCATGCAATGCTTCTTTAAAAAATCTTTAACATTAAATATATATTATATGAACATCTTTGGATGTCCCATGGTTTATTTTAAGCATAGGTAGCCATTAATTTAAATTTAATAAATTGGTGATCTTTATCATATACAGTAGTTTTTAATACTTCAATCGATGTAGATTTTAGCTAACTGACTACGTTGTATAATTCTACTAGAACTTAAATCCCACCTTTATTATTTCAGCTGGAATTTCATCGGGGCCCGTAGCTTATTTGCTTATGAATTTTTTTTGTGTTTATGATTTCTTGTAAGTCCCTTCATTTTTTTCACTAGATCTAAATTTTTAATATTATTATCCATTATAGTCTAATGATTTATTTCAAAGCCAAACGCTCTTTTGTATGAGATAAAAGCTAGGTGCAAAATAATTGAGTTTTGTCGAGTTTCTGCTGTTTAACACCTTGGTAAACAGCTTGTACGTGCGGGATAAAACGAGACGGATCTGCAGTTTGTCAAGGAGGCCTTTTATTACCCTCGCCGTGTATTAGTGCGACTATACATGTTTTCTACTCTTTGTGACTCATTTCATACTTCAATACCTCTCAATGGAGCTCTTTGATGATGGCTGTTTCTGCTCAGGTTCATTTTATTTTATTCATAGCAAATATCTACCAAACATTGAGACTATTTTTAAATAAATATTGAACGACAATCCGTTCGCTCGTTAATATTTTTCCGCGATTAAAAAAAAGCGATCAATGCTGAAATTTACAGCTTTCCGCGACCGCTGCATAAATAAATAAACAGCACCGATTGCGTAATTGTTACGCGATGATTAATGAAAAATTTCGAATTGGCGAATCATCGGTCGAATTTTCCGCGTCGGCGTCCACGAATTTTCCGACGGCGCTGCACCGCCCTGCAACGCCGTCCGCTCTACGGCCGCGCTGCATGTCCGCTGCTGCAATATTTCATGTTCATATTTGATGCAAAGCTCATGCATGATTTATTCCCCATCATAAATAAGCCGATCGCTTACGGTTCAATATTCCGCTTTGTCTACATTGGCCCAAAGTGGGGTTGGGAGTTAGTGTAGGGGGGAATATGTGAGCGGGTCGTCTTCTTTTTTTAAGCACTCGAAACGATGCAACGGTTACCGGGGATTTAAAAATGTATGGTCGCTGTCCGGCTATAACCCCCCGCTGCTTTTCTTTAAATATGAAAATTATTTAAAAGCATACATTTCATAAAAAATGCAAAAAATAACATTTCACGTAAAACGATATTTCAAGTATGAATAAAAACTATCATCGATCAGATACCTCAGATAAAACTTCCGAGTATATATAATGCAATATAATAATTTTAATTTTTGTTAATTAATTTAAAACATCAATATGAACTAAATTCGCATTTATATATAAGATTTAATAAGAAAATAATTAACTTGTGCTTAAGAAGCCTGTTCATAATTAATATCACACTCCTTACATTTTCTATTTTATTTACTGTGATAAAATAATAATTTATTTTTATTCAAAAACGAGCTCAAGTGTTTATATATCTTTTTTTAAGTTTTTCTTTGGGTACATCCAGGACAACAGAGACGATGAAAAATAAAAAACAATATAAATACTATTTGCAGTATGGGGTAAAACCGAATATCATGCAAAGTATACACTTATAAGTAAAACGAAAAGAAATTGTTTACACAAACTTATTGATCCTATATAGTTTTTTTTATCTTTTAATTCAGCCAATCAGTATCATGGAATTAAATAATAAATAATCTGTTGTGATAATTCAAGCTAACCACGACTGAGCTAAGGTTAACCTACACCGAACTCTATGTATTCCAGAAATTCTCTATGACACTGGTCAGGGGGGAATGTAAGTGTGAGAGACTCATTACCCCCTCAACTGCCTATTTAAGTGTGTGGCTCTTTGAATATTTTCTGTCATGCTATTCATTCATCGTCAAATGGCATTCTTGAGTGAAATTTTGAACATACCTGTTTTTTTTCCTGAAAAATATTGAGATTATAATTTCTCGTGATTTTTTTTAATAAAATTACTTAATATTTCATTTATTCTTAGTAATTATATTATTTTAAAATAAAATAAAAATTGATTCGATTCAATAATAAAAACTATAGCACAATAAATAATCAATTAAATATATTATTATACAATATAATTCATTAAGAGCATTTTAAATAAAAATGATTCATTCAATAAAAGGTAAAAAGAATTCCAAACCTTTCTCCTCAATAAATAATTTTCTTCATAGACCCCTTATACTTTTTTAATAATTTAGCACGCATCCGCAATAGAACATCAAATCATAAAAAATGGAAATTTTAGGTTGAAAAGTTTAGGTGAAAATTCTTTAGTTTTTAAAGATTTATAATCCAAACAAAATGATAAAATATCTATACATTTCAAATCTTTATAACAGGAATTGATATATTATATTAATTATTTCTATAAGTAATCAGTGTAGATTTAAATTTAATCAATATTGATCTTCAATAAAACGGATATTATCATTTAATAATAACAGTACTTAAAAATTAAATATGATTTTAAAATAGAAAAAAGTATTATCGGCCCTATACAACTACGATCCTTTTCACACCTCCATCAAACTCCAGGACCCTGTTAAGAAACCTTATGAGTATTAAATATCTACATGTAATTGTGATCATGAAATCATCGGGGGGCAAAAGTTCCTTAATAAAATATTGAATAATTTAATAATAAAAAATATCAATTAAAAATACTCTGCACCAAATAGTTTTTTTTATTTCTATCTGGGAAAAATTGGCAATTTACTTTAAAAAATAATAAATATATATTTTTTTACACTGTTTTCACTTGTGTTATTATTATGATAATGCAAGTTAACCGCGACTGAGCTTAGTTAGTTGTCGGATAGGTGTTCGATGAAAGATTATGAAGTCAAGTAATTTTTTATAACACTGACCAGGGGGTAAGTACGAGGAAAAGATCCATTACCTCCACATGTTTAATAAAAATATTTATGTAGATAGTTTGGCGCGTTGGAATTAATTAATTTAATACTATCCTTTGTTGAATAAATAATTATAAAACAAATATTATAAATTTCATTCCAACTGAAATAATATTAAAATTAACCAGTGTCATGGTTTGACACTGGGGGATTAGTGTGAGGGACTCATTCCCTTGCACTTTTAGAATCTTTATATTGGTGAATGGCTCTCTGTAATCTTTCTGTTATGCCATACATCCATCGTTAAAATGTTTATATGCAAAATAAATATATAAATATATATTTCAAAGCAAATTATTTTACTAAAAAATCCATTGTAGTAATAAACATCAGCATATGAATGCTTTTATATTTTATTTAGTTTTATATTTTAATCCCTGCCGCATAGTGAATGCGTACAAACGCAAAATCGGTACAAATCCCCTTTCGCCTATGCAAAAATATATTTTTGCGCAAAGCATAAAAAAAAAGTTATTACAAAATCGCGCAAAGCTGATCGTCAATAATTTATTTTAACTTTTTTGCGATACACATCCGACGCCAAAAATAAAAATAAAAAAAATAACAGACCCGTATGATTGGATTGGTGCAACTCGTTAAAGGGTAATTCCGAACTGGTAATAGTCACCGGCCGTCATCGCTGCGTTGTAAATATTCGGTCTACGTGTTCATGCCGTCCATTTTTATTTAATTTTTGTTTTTGTTTCTACTTTGAAAATTCACAAAGGGTTTTTTTCGTGCGCCATTATACGCAGACGGGACGAAAAACCGACGGAAAAAAATCGTAAAAGCGTTTCGCTATAATAAATACCAATATGGTGATTATTGCCCGGGGCTCTTTTATTACATACGGCTCTCTGTGTTATCATATCAAACTGTATAAAATACTTGTCTACTATTTTTCCATCAACTGTGTTAACAATACCGTTACGCTTATTGGACATAATGCGTACAACATATTTTGACAAAGAATTTTTTATAATTGTTCATAATTACATTGAATACGTTAGCAAATGGAATTTTATAGTACGCATTTAGAAATAAATTGCTTTATATATTCTTTTTTTTCATAAAACGAGAGAGTCTGCGTCTGAATTTCAACAGAATAATTAAGTAACCACGACCATAAAAAATATAAAATATTATACACACATTTTCATCATCTCTTTAATATTAAACCGCTATTAACATAATAACCTAACCACATAGTATTGTTAATTACTTCATAGATACTATTTTTGAGGCATTGAGCTTAAAAGCTCTAACGATTTTAATTAAATATCGACCGTTTTAGAATACTGCCTAAACATAAATAAATTAATTAATATATAACAAATGAACTCTTTCAGCAATTATTTAATTTTACAACAGTCATCATTCGACCGTATTTAACAATATATACTAGAATTGTCTATGGATGCCAAGGAGATAATCAAAAACAAGCTTTTAAATTGTGTTATTGGAGACAAATTCATTTTGAATAATTATATATACTATCAAAGAAGCAATGCAATAAAGAGATTAATTATTACAATTAATTCTTACATTCAATGGAGGCAGATTTAAAGGAAAATAGTATGATACGAATTAATAAATTATATTTTATTATATGAAGACTCAATAATTAAAGCACTTGAAATTATGATCTAAAAAAATAAGCTCGAAATGTTTAAACTTGAGGATTGTGCGATCATTAAATTTATGAAGAAAATAAGGTAAAACTCTGCATTAACTAAACATATATTTAATTGCTGTATATTATGATGTCCTTCGTGATAATCCATGATTAAATAATAATAACAGGAACGAAAGCAAGGGAGTACTCAAGAGAATCTGCTAGTTGACTTAAAATAACAAAATGTTAGAGTCACTGTTAGATAACATGCATCAATAAGGAATACATTAAATATAACTAATAAACTAAGTATGCAGAAAAGGAAAATACTACGAAAAGCTCTCTCGGGGCTAAAGATTATTCCACAACATACAATGCAGTTTCTATGAAAGCTACTATTTATCTATGTGGTTTTCAAGAATTAAATCATCTACCTCATACTTGTGATTCTGTACATATTGACTATGATTATATTTTAATATAAAATATAAGAAAATTTTGAGGAGTTACAATTATATTTTAGTGTAAAGCCGTTTTAAAATATGTATTCCAAAATATCGGTAATTATATATGAATAAAAAATAACTATTATAAAAATGTTTTACTTCATGATGCCGGAAGCTTTCAAATCTCACTGCGTATATTTATCTACAGTGTGTCCCAAAACAATGTATGCACTGGTGCTTGAATAAAGAGGTCCCATAGAATGCCCTGCCCGCTCCCGAGATTTTTTTTATGCACAAACATTCCTCCTACACGAACCCAAAGTCTTGATAGTTTATACTCCTCTAGCTACATAGAAAATCTTGCTAGAAAAAAAATATCTTAAAACTTTTAAATAATAGGGCGCAGAGAGCTTATCTGCTGAAATCATAGTAGGTGATGCAATGTGAAATACAGATTTATTATATACATATATATGTTATATGAGAGAGGGTTTGCCTCGGTATTAGTTTCCTTCTTCGCGTTACCTGGTGGCAAGTGATTATTACCCTTGTCACGCAGTACCAATCCTTTCATCATATAAAAGTCCTCCTCAAAGGTGGGAAAGAAGTAAGAGGAGCGAAAGTATCGAGACTAGACTATGGACATAGTAGGGAGAACATAATCAGATAAAAAAGTGGTAGAAGATACACGTCTAATACTAGCAATGGTCGAGAGAGGGAAACTCTTTACAAAAAACCGTATACAAAGACGGCTTGGATTCGTCACGTGTAAAACTGTATTTTCTTTGTTATTGACTATCGAGTGAGCCTCGTGACTGGCAAATGATATATAGGAAATACATATATATATTTATAGGAATGTAAGTAAAAAGTATAGTATAGGTTGTAAAAAGTATCGTATAAGTTGTAAAAAGTATAGTATGGGTTGTAAAAAGTATAGTATAGGTTGCAAAAAGTAATCGTATAGGTTGTAAAAAAGTATAGTATAGGTTGTAAAAGTATAGTATAGGTTTAAAAAAGTATCGTATAGGTTGTAAAAAAGTATAGTATAGGTTGCAAAAAGTATAGTATAGGTTGTAAAAAGTATAGTATAGGTTGCAAAAAGTATAGTATGGGTTGTAAAAAGTATAGTATAGGTTGCAAAGAAATTATGTATAGGTTGTAAAAAGTATAGTATGGGTTGTAAAAAGAAAAAAACATTGTTCTCTCTGCATCATCATACGAGACCGCGAATAAAAAGTGTGAAAACAATAGTTATTGAGGCAAGTATTATAATTCTCTATTTTGAAGCAATTTAATGACCTATAATTATCCAGCGGATAGAAAAAACTACAGATTAAGGGAAAAATTTCTCTAATATTTTATTGAAATCGTCAATTTTTCTGATCATGTTGGGTATTTTATTATAATTATTTGTTAGCTTTAGAGGAGTTTAGAACTAAAAACAAAACTTTTAAGCGTTTTTTCAAAAACTAACAAGGATGAGACAGATACCTTAATAATTCAATGAGATTAGTAAACGAGAAAAAATATTATATTAAATAATTCAGGCTGACTCCTATCTCAGAGACAATGATTGTTTGGTCCTAGAGAGCTGGAAAACATTTTTCATATGTATTTATTTACATTTACTACGATGGATAGATGGCTTAACAGAAAGATTCCAAAGCGTCACTCACCCATATAAAGATTCTAAAGTTAAGAATAAGTGTCTCACACTAAATTCACCCCAGTGTCAAACCACGACACTGGTTAATTTTAATATTATTCAGTTGGATTGAAATTTATATTATTCGTTTTAAAATTATTCAATCAACAAATGATAGCTGGCATTAAATTAATAATAACGAGCCAAACTATCTACATAAATATTTTTTATAAAACCTGCGGAAGTAATGTGTCTCTTTCACTTACCTACCCCCTCTGGCCAGTGTTATAAAGAATTCCCTGAGTTAAGAGTTTTAAGGACGCCTTTCCACCTTCTAGGTTAGCTTAGTCGCGGTTAACATAATTCATAAATTCTGCATATTTTTATCAATCTCTGTATATAAAATGAATTTTCTTTTTTTTATAATTGCAAAGCTTGATTAATCACGTTTTGAGTTTAAACTAAAGAACAACAGGGCCGAACAAGGGGAAGACCGGCGCCAATTTAAAAGAATGAAACTGAACAGGTGAATTTACGTTTATTACGCAAATGGGAATTGTGGCCCCGGCAATAAAACGGAATGAAGAGTTGGACGGGAAGTATCAACAGAGTTCCTCGCGCCCTCTTCTTTTTTTATTATTTTATCGTAAAGCCATTTGTTAAAGTACACCTTTGCAGCCATCGTCACAAAGCCGTTCGGCCGGGTAATTTAATGGTTTTATAACTGGGGAAATAGGTTTTTAAATTATAATTACCGGGCAACGGTTGGCGGCACTGTTACCTTTGTAATCCATAAAGAGGGAAAAAAACGGGATAATCGCCCATAGGAAAAATATTAAATGACCCAGTCGCACATTAAATCCTATTAGCCCCACCTTGCTAATTGGGTATTGATAAAACTTTATTTTGTGCGAATATTTGGCTATTAATGAGGGGGCGACCCTGGCTTGTCCGGATTTAATTTACAATTCGCACAATATCCACCGAAAATATTACGACCCCCATTTTAATCCATTTATACATTTTTTCTATGATGTATGAATGCGCGGGGATAAGTAACCGAATATTACAATTAGCAGATATTTTCGCCGTTGTTAGGGGCAATTCCCATTGAAACAGGATCCGGTGTTGCTATCCCATTAAAAACGTTTGCCGTCACGTCCGCGGGGCTATCCTCTCCATCCGGTCGTCGTATGGGAAAAATTGAAAATAATAATAATGGCGTGCCTTTTAATAGAATTTTGGCAATATCCTGTATTTTTGGGGCGAATGCATCACGTTGGGCCGGCGGCCTACAGAGGTGGGTTTCCTGTAGTATATTGATTTCCGGATTCGCCCTATCCGCCCCCGGGGTTCGCCCTCGGCCCACCGCTCTCACCCCCCGAAATCTCCACCACCTCGATCCCTCGCCTCATCCCTGCTTCCGTGAGACTATTGCACGTCACTCATATCATAAGCTCGCTTTCTACAACACGTGTTAATATAATTCCCTATTTTTATAGGGCATTCATGCCCTACGTTGTGAGGGTTCATTCATCTCTAGTGGAAATGCTTTCGTTTTTCGGTAATTGAAAAATGTAATACAACTATTTTTCCCCGTGTATTTTACACACAGACATATAAAATACAATTTATTTAAGATTCTTTGGCACAATAAGTCATTGTCGATTTTAACATAGATGACAAGATCCTTTCAAATGGTTCCATCTAGGACCAACTTAAATGCCTTGAGACCTTTCAATGTAGTACGTGCGAGAAATCATTGTCTCAGTCTAATATTATACATTCTCTATTGGGTAAATCAAACCGCTACTACTGAAGTATGTCAAAGACTACAGTGGTGTAACGCATTAGGGGTGGAACCGTACTTCAACTTCTTTACATGGCGAAGGAGCTCCAGACACTGTTAAACCGTGTTATATTGAATTCTATGAATACATCATTTGGAAATCAAAATATCGTGTTCGACATACCATAATAAAGGCAATAGTTAAAGATTAAAAAACCATTTACAAAATCCTGAATTGTTTTAGATCAAAATCCTTAATTCTTGCTTCTAATATAACTTGGTTGGACCATCATTACGTGCATCTTCCGCTTCTTCTCTTATTCCTCGCGTTACTGACCTTCTTCAAGCTGACCTCTCTTCGTCTCACATCAGGTTATAATTATTTTGACAATTCTTAAATCTAATATTTCCTAAAATAAAAATTTAATTTAGATAATTTTAAGATAGATTTTTTATGATATCAACGAATATATTTCTAAGAAGGCAAAAAATAGTGTTCAGTCACGGATTTAACACTTGATATTTCAGGCCAACCATTATAAATATTTTTTAAAAAATCAGGGGGGCTCTCCAAATGCCTTGGGCCCCAATAATGCCTTGCATCCTTTTCCCTAGGTAAGCTACGAGCCTGATACAATGGCTCCCAATACTTCTGCATTCATTCTGTCATGCATTCCGTTGCGGATTAAGAAGCGCAATCCAATATGAAATAACATTTATAGACAAAAAGGACCCTTGTTTTTGTATTAGTATTACTCTAAAATCTTTTGTTTTAAACTTAAAAAACCACCTGAAAATATTAGAAGCTAAATTTTGACGACTTAAGGCGTGTACCTTCTTATACGCCTAAGAATAAATCCGCCACCGATACTGTTGTATATCTTAGAGATGTGATACTGAAAAAAATTGCTTCTTTTTGCTCCAATTAATCATTCTAGAGGAATTGATCCAAAAATATTATGATTATGTCTAGAGCAGATTCCATCAGAATCTGTGATTTACAGAGAGGTTGTAACACCTCTTCACACATGAATCGAAATAAAACTTCAGATATGACCATTGATACATAAATAATATAACCAAAAAAATCTACGCTGGATATTAGATGAATTTCTTCCACATGAAATAGACCGTTCATTGCCATTATTGTTATTAATTAATTAACCATCTTCTAATTCATATTCCGTTATTAATTAATTTATAAATAATTTCAATAGTCATTCAGTCCTTCAATTAGTTGAGTGTATGATGGAACGCTCGTCAGGTAGATTGGAGATTTTGCTTTATTTATATCCAACTCTTCGAGGATTACATAAGATCTGTTTGATGCTTCGAAGCATCTGTCACATTTCAAAGACATCAAATCTTGCCGGAAGTACCTTTGGAAACCTCCTTTACTCTCTACAATATATTATTAATCAGAAGAATAAGTTTATTCTTAAAAAAAATATTTGAAGTAGCATTAATACTCGGATGTAAATTAAATGTTAAAAAAATATGACCGCTTAATAAACCGTGTAAATAAACATCGTATAATTAGAGGTATCGATGTATATATATTTATCAAAGATATTAAAACCGTGCATTATCAAAAGCTTAACATAAAACTTTTCCAATAGCAA
>JAGXCT010033391.1:0-22175 GCA_022495035.1 Philopotamus ludificatus | reverse complement strand
AGGTCCATGCCCTCAGCGAGTAAGAGCCTTGTGACTGGCAAATGATGATGATGATGATGATATGTATGACTTACGTGAAATCTCTAATTGTTCATTTTTTAAAAAGTAATTCTCTGGTTCGTATTTAATTATAAATATAATAAATTAATCTCAATAGATTAATTCATAAAAATATATTTTATACACCGTTATATTTCGACCTCACTTATAAATGCCAAATTACAATCTCGTTTACAAAAAAATAACATAACATCATTCCACCTACTGAACAAAATTCTTCTCTGACATTTTCTCTATATATTTTATGACATTGTTCGTACACGTCCACTCATATATTACACAAATGTCAAATTACGTCGCTCTGTGACAAGGTACTCCGAACGCAATTCAGTTTCACATGTAAACGATACGGGTTACCGTTATCGTTCTGCACTGTTGTACTACCAAACATGTAATTGACGTAAAACACACATGCTAAATCTCAAGGTCGGTGTCGTCACGTTTTTGGATTTGTTCTCATTGCCGTTTACATTTTTTTTTAAGCCGGTTAACGAACGCACCGTTGCTGGATTCTTCTTCTGAGTCACCCACCCCGTCCCATCCACCTTCTGCGAAGTATGACGAACCGTTTCGTCATCGGTGAATTCCTCATCTTGCAAACTGGACTCGAATGCAGCACATTAAATTGCCGCCTAATAAAATTCAATAATTGGATATAACTTTCTAGAAAGCAAATTAATTATTTTTGTCCAAATCAATATACAGTATACTCACGATATCCGGATTATTGGTGGGGATAGGTAGCACAGATTATTCGAATGTCTATATCCGAGGCAGATTAATATTTAAGCACGTTTATTACTTATTATTTATTGAGAAAATATGTGATTTTAGTTTGTTTACAGGAATCTTTTCACGATTTTCTAACATTTTCTAGAATTTTATTCTAACCACACTTCAATGTTTTCTTTATTGACATTTTAAAAATCTCTTTCTACGTCAGGGAGAATATTATATATTTTCTATACATTGCGTCCAGTATCCTCAAAATTTTCCTGAATTAATCATGTCGTTATTTTTGTTACAAAGGATTTTAAGACAACTTGTACTGTAGGATCGTTTCATTAATAGAATTGTAACTCCTTAATTCGTGGGTTAAATTTAAGATATACATTACGTGGTAATAAATAACAGGGCTTCAACCCGTTATTTTATTTTTATTTCTTTCTGGTTCGATTAAAAAAAATAACGGTTTTTTGTTCAGTTCCGAGTAATTATTTTTTTAATGTTTTTATTTGTATTTAAAAAAATATTTAGCTCCAGTTTATAAAAATTGAGACCGAACTGATATATTTTTTTAAAACCGAACCGTTATATAAGATCTCGTCTATTTTCAAAAAAAGTTCATTAGGAAGAGAAAGAGAATATCTGGCTTAGCTTTCCATGGCAACCCTTTGCTTTACTTAATAACCTCTTATTTCTGGGACCCTTTAATTTTGAAACAAACTTCAATCTTCAATCGGTCTACCTATACCACTAGCTGTATTATTCAACAGGGACATACGCTTGACTCTTTTTTACACGGTTTTCAAATAGCACGGTCCTACTTAACAGGACGAGTATATATTTTTACAAAAAATAACAAGATTCCGAATTTAAACGCACTTGTTTACACGTTTTTTTAGTGGAACGTATCTACCGTGTAAAAAAATGAGTTGTATTTCTATAAATATCGATCAAATCCTGCATTTTTAGCCATGAAAGAGATTTATATCTTGTACCTCATAAACTTACGCGTATATTTGGTATAAATAGCAACGAATAGTATTTTTTTTCTTAGTATAAATGATATTTTGTATGATTGATTTATGAAGTTTTCACGATTTTCTATACCACAATGTGATTTTTTTATAACACGATTTTTTTAAATTAAGGTACCAATCGGTTTTCATTCCGGTTCAATTAAAATAATATATATCGGTTCGGTTCCAGTTTTCGTTCTGGAAAAATAACTGTTATTATCGGTTTTTGGTTTACTATAAATATATTTTTTTTAATATTATTGGAATCTTTTTATTGTATGATGTTTGCTATTGGAAATTATTTTTATATTTGCCATAAAGATATTTTCATATTTTTCAGATGACACGGAGGTGGGTCCATGGCACGCGAGCGTGGAATTCGTGGTGTACCTGGTGGAGAGTGGCAGTGGAAGACACACACGCGAGGCCAGAGCCCTCCGCTCCTGGTTCAAGCAATCCCTGCCTGAAAATCAGAGACATAGGCGAGCCCAAGATTTTTTCAGGGACATAGTCACGCCAAACGACTTTCCTAGAGGTGATTGAAGGATAATTTTCATTAATTCAATAATAGATATATGTTTTGCGTGTTTTTCACCCCTTTATTTAATGCAAAGAAAATTCTTTGTCTTCGATGATGATAGTAATATATATTTAAAATTTTCACTTCAGTATTTCAGTTGATTAAAGAAAACTAATTTTATTATAAACAATAATTATATTATTTATTATTCCATATCATTGAATTAGTTTATAATATTCAAGTATTTAGATTAATATAAGTTCGCATAATAAAATTACACAGAATTCTTCAGAAGATTACACATCTAAGTAATATCTGCATAGAATTGCGGTTAATTACAACAACCTAAGTGATTTTTTGCTTTTGTTTTATGAGCTCATGCTGGTTCAGAAATAACAATCATTTGTAATGTTTAAATTAAAATACATTATACTTCAAGAGAGACCATGAACTAAATACTGGACAAAATATGTGAGCTCTATTCCTTTATAGGCAATTTATATGCTATTTGCATACATAAGTAGCGGGAAATTTTGTCTATGGTTTTGTAGTATTATTAAATATAAAAATGTAATGCAGACTATTCATTTAGTAAAGTCTGGACAATGGTCTATGAACTCCTATGACTATGCTATTAGAGATTAGGGTATGATCACCATTACATTAAGATTGTTATGCAGATAACATGCCATATACTAACAATACCATTTACTTATTTACTGTTCGTTGGAGATCTGATACAATCAACATTGATATTTTATCAATTAAATAATTATGGTATATTTATCTATGAAACCTTTTCATTATTACGATGATAATATATATAAAAATGCACTTTGTATCAAGTATGTCTATATATCTGAACATGTTCAAGATAGAATCAATTAATTTTAAACATTAAATCCACTAATATTTATAAATAATAATCGAATACAATCAATTTACTACATATTATACAAAAAATTATAAGAAAACTATATATTTGTAATATAAAATTCATTTAAACATTTTTTAAGAGTTGTAAACTAAATTAATTGAATAATTATTTTTGTTTATCACATATCTATACCAATTGATTCATTATTTTGAATTTTAATTGCCCATTTATTATTATTGTTTAATTTCCTTGTGCCAATGCACAAAATTGCTGTCCGATATTTAAGGTGTTTGGACCAAAATTGTCATTTATGAATGTTAAACCGAAATGTCAATTTTCAATAATGACAGTTACGATACAGTTCAAATACAAACTACGTATATTACGGAAAATTTTACATTTAATCTTATGCTAATATGCAAAATCATCCAACATTGCATTTCCCGTAGAACGAGCATTTATGCAAATATGGCCGCATACTTTTTCGTCATGTTAACTGTATAACAATGAGACTTGGGAAGCCATAAATACTCCGACAATTCGAGTTCATTTCGATGCTCATTTAAATGACAATAAAATCATTCACATGTAAAAATAATTGTTTTAATCCTCCATTCATACGTTGAAGAACAATGAATCGATAATAATTAAATTATTAATGGCTTTAATTTTAATAGAATATATGTCATTATAATTTCGTATTAATTTTTCAGATTATGTTGGATTCATTAAAAAAATCATGAAATTGATGCAGCACGAATACATAGCGTTGCAAAGATTAGAAGTCGAATTAAGAAAATTAGAGGAAGGCCCGGCACCGCCACCGCGACCATGTAAGACAATAATCTATACATTAATATGTTTATTAATCGAAGAAAATGTTATGATAATGGTAAAAAAATCAGTATTTGATCATAAAAAAAATATTTATTAGTTGGCAGATACAAAATCATCGATCTAACGAAAGTTAACGGAACAAAAGTACCAAGTAAAATAAAATGTATATAAAATTATTAATGATTGCATCGTTAATGACTTTATTGGTGTGTTAATGAAATTTTAAATGAAATTTAACCCATATTGCATTTGCGACTGTTTTTTAATCTCATTTTTAAAATAAAAACTGTTGATTTTTGTGAGTGATATTTGCTAAATAATAATTTAATCTATGAGTGTTGTGCATAATATTTTTTTCATAACAACGTTTTATTCATACGCATGTTTTATTATTTTTTATTATGTAAACGTTTAACATAATGATATATTGTATATTTTTAAAGTATCTTCGGATGAGAGTACGTTGGGACAAATCGTAATATTGACGTCGCAAAAAATATTGGAACTTATCGAAGCCGCTTATCCGAATCCAATTACACCACATGAAATAGCCATGTAAGTATATATTTATTATATTCGGTTAATTAAATAATAATATTGGATTCATTGATATTTAGAGCGCACGGATGGTCCGAGGAAGAAGTCAATCAATGCTTCCAAGAACTCGTACAGAGCGGTGAGGTGAAAGCTGTGGAACATGGAGCTTTTACACGGCATCACGAGACCGATACTCACGTTCAAGTAAATATATCTGCTTTGAAAATATTACTCGCTAACATTTTATTAATTGATTTTATTATTTTAGGTAGTGAAACAAATGCCGACGATGATATCTTCGAAACAGCCTAGCATCGCTATCATCACTGCATTATATTGTGAAAAGCTTGCCGTCGATGCCATGGTCGATAACAAAGAAACGTTTGTCCGTTACACTACTGTTGGTGAGTTAATTATTCTTTAACATAATCAAATTTGTATTACAGATCGGGATTTTCTCGCAATTTTATAAAACTGGTAATCAACGTTATTTTTGTCGGAATAAAACCGTTGCTTAAAAAATTGGTTTATTTTGGATCATGACAGATGTTAAAAAAATTAAAACATTTTTTTTTTAAATAATCACTCGGAACTGTCGGAAATCGGAAAAAGAACACTGGAACCGAACCGATATTTTTTTTTAAATAAACCGTAAAGAGAAAATAATGGTTTAAAAGCCTTGGTTTTATGTGACTGTTGATGTAGATGCAATGTCTATCTGTGTGAGGGGCTTTTTCCAACGTTTTAATTAATTTTATACATAAATAACATATGGATTTATCGACCCGATGTTCAGAACGTTCTAGAATAACCAAAGTTGTCATCCACAAGTCCTCATCTCGGAATAAAATTAAAGCACAGTTGTAATAATGGATTATCTTTGTATTCCTTGTCGTTGAATGGATTTTACTCTTCGGTCACTTATTTGATTATTTATGAAAGTACTCTTAAAATCCCAAAAGTGCTTAGTGTCTAAAACCTACGAGATGTGGAATTTTCTAGGGTTGAATTAATTAAAACACAGTTTTTTAATATGAAAAAAAATATATATGTTAAGAAATATCTTACACGTATTAAAAATATTTATACATATTAAATTTTATATTAATACTAACATAATAATTATAAATAAATTTAAATCAGTACTTGTTAAATAATTATAATAAGACCAGGATGTGACAATGTCTAAAAAACTATTACTAGAAATCCAGATTAATACATAATACTCGCTAAACAGCTGCGTACATCGAATTATTATAATAAATGAATAATATAATTGAGAAAAATTTGGCTTTATTAATATTTACTTTTTGTGCGGTATAATAACAATGAAACATTATAGTTATAAAATAATACTCTTTACGTTGTGAGATTCGGTGTTGAAAAAATTCTAGGAATCCATTTTAATTAAACATATACCATATTATTAATAATTAGATTAATATAAATCATGGCACAAGAAGTAAATATTTATTCATAAAAAATTTACAATGTAAATGCAATTTAAATCTCACGATATAATATTTTTTTACACTAAATTAGGAAATTTTTCTATCTAAATAATATTATTTTAATAAATATGTGTGGTTTTTTTTAGCAAAAATTTATGCAAATTTCACCTGCAAAGACGTAACTTTTTCGATACCTTCCCATATTTGTATATATTTAATATCCTCGATTGGAATCTCATCTCGATACTCAAATTTACTATGAAATACATTATTGTTATACACGTATAACGATTCGTCGGTGACGACAATTTTAATCTCGAACGTTTCACCTGGAACATACACTGTGAAATGTAGAATAAATATAATAGTATTGTTATAACCTTCTGCTATTTTTGTCTGTATTAAAAATGGATTTATTATGGTATGTTTGTGACAAACTACATTTATCGCAGTATTTGATTTTCGTCTTATGTATTTAATTAATTTACATAAAAAATTATATATTTTTATCAGAGTCCGATTGTCAATTTATTATTTAGATACAGCAGAAAGATTACAACATTGATATATAATGTTATTTCATATATTTTATTTTAACGTTAGCGTGATCACTGTATTAAGTATAAAAAAATGTGCATTAGTTAGTTTTTAGTAAAGAAATATTGTTAAAAAATAATACATAGAAATTTGATTAAATTGGTTAAAGAATTAATTATAGCAAAAGAAAAACAATCAGGCTTTGTTTATCAAAAAAAATAGAAGATATGAAGCGTAAAGAAAATCATGCGTTAGTAAATCAAAAGAGTACTGCAAATCCGTAGTTGTTAGTCACAAATGCAAATTAAAATCGTGCATATTTTATGTTTATTTCACTCACTGAGATCGGCCAGTAAATCGTTGCTCTCGACTTCCTCTTGCCACACACCGTTATGTTTTGAATTCAGTATCGTTCTATTTTCGCTGAAAATTGTTTTATGATGATAAGCTATGTTGTGAGGCTTCTGCCTCGGATCATGATCGCCTACTAAATTTATTGAGAATCTGTGAATCAAAAATTACGTTTAATTATTTTATTCGTTTATTCGAATCGTCTTGAACACTTACATTTCGGCATCGCCGGCCATTACTCCTTCTATCACAATCTGATCACCGATGTTCAACGGTCGAGGCAGCAGGGCAGCGAACGGCCACATTTTTAATATTTCAATATCTCTCTTATTTGATTGGACGTCTCGTTCTAGTCTGGTGACGTTGTTAGCACTGATCGTAAACATAAAATTGAATATTTATTATCGAACCTATCGATACATTTACACAGAGAATCAATATAATATTATAATTATTGTCGCTATATTTATGCAATATTCAAGGAAAATCAATATTGTTTTGTATTCCAAGTAATAACTGGCATTTATTATTCCTTATATTTTAAATCAATTAAATATTAGTTTAGTGGAAAAATAATTGCAATTGTATAAACAGTTTTACTAAGAGACGACGGATGTTAAAGCGGCTCGATGTGAGCGTTACAGGTGAAGAAGTTAATAATGATCATCTTTTTTCATTCCGTAATGAATAATTAAAGGTGTTTATTGATTCAGAACTCGCACTACAGTTAACCCATCCATCATGACGGCTCGAAAACAACCATATCATTCGAAGGGGTCTTTTAGAGACCCCAAGCATTTCAAATCAAGATATTGATGAATTCTTTATCAATATCTTGACATTTTTTTATAGTTAAGTAATAGTTATTCAGTCGATATTTTTGATTTTTTAACTAATCAATATGACGTCTTCGGCGATTTCTCGCGGCACGTGTCAATCGCACGTTTCACTTGCACTCGGCACATCGAACCGGATACGAGCGAGAAAAAACATCGCGTCCGTGGCAACAGAAGCGAATATTGTTTTTATTTTTACAATTGCAGACAATAAAGGACAATGATTAATTATAATATTTATTCTTTAGACTTTTTATGACAAATACAAAGAGTTTTCTGATATGTAGGATTTATATTAAAATCTTAGCCGATTAAAACGGCCAAGAAAATACTAAAACTTTTTAATACTAAATTTCGCTTGGTGATTTTTTTGACGTTTTATGTTTTTTTTATTATTTTTTATCAAACCCCAGCGTCTCACTGGTAAGTCGTTGTAATATATTGTTTTAACGTAAGAGTTTTGTTGTAAATTAAAGGGTTAGACATGAATTCGATAAATGAGTTTTTGTATCAAAAGGTATATAATGGAAAAAATATCGATAAGGAAAATAGCGTCGTAAAAATGGTTCAAGCTAAACGAGCATGATCGACGTATTTTGAAAAATATTTTCGTAATTTTTAAGCGTAGACGATATTCAATTTTTATTTAATTCGATATGTATCTTTATTATTCGATATTTAATTAATTTGTAAACGTATGCGTAAGCCACAAACCCTTTAACCGCGACGGTCACGCTGGCGTGACAACGACTTATTCACCGCACGCGCTAGGGACACCTAATGGAAGCTATCTATAAAAGCCATTTAAATAATAATGTGTTCATTTAATTTATGTGACTATCTGAACCCATAGGTAAATTCGAGTTTTAGCTGCATTTTTACATTATTATGAAAAATTCTCTGGCGATTAATATATTTAGATATAAAATAGTATATGAATCATCTAATTTATACTAGAATAATCAGTTTTGATAGCGTTTTGAAAAGTTCTCTAAACGTGAGAAAAATTAGATAACAATGATAAACGAAAATCTGTCGTATTTCAACAGCCAAAGGATTAAGCAATGATAATAAATACAATTTATTTATACATTATTGACAGCGGAAAATTCTGAGGAATACAAAAAAGATTTACTAGATAAGGTTTTATCAATAGTTAAATATTTATGGGTGATTGGATCCGAACCATCATCATTAAAGATTGATTTAATCAAATTTTCTGAGATTCTAAATGTGCTACTCATGCACTAGTTTTTCATAATTTTATTTAGTAATTAAATATATAATAAAAAAATGGACAGAAATTAATTAAATGTAGAACTGTAGACATGAGACTTTAAGTTATTTATTCCTGGAAATATCTAGAATTCGTTAGTAAATTCGAGTATTTTTATTCGCGTAACGGACGGACATGCATTTCTTTAACTGCTAAGGGTTAAAAAAAAACACGTGCTTCAAAATATCGATTGTTAATATTTATCTCAGGTTTCCGGCAATTCAGTTCAATTGGTTATGAATAAAATAATCAATCATTGTTATCCGAGGAAAGAAACCCACGTCTATTTTCTTAGTAATGACGATTAGACCTTAGATATTATGAAATGGTTATTATCAATTCATTATCGGACGAATACAGCATACCGATCGCCAACAATTGGCTCTCGTTCGCCGGTTAATCGTCAATGGGGACGCACGTACCAACTCACCCCATCCACTCACGTCCGATCCGATCCGTTCCACATGGATAACTGTTCACATATGTACACAGTACATGCGTATATTGAGTCAATTGATTAGCAGCCGAGCCGGGAGATTCCGTGGGTTCGCAAAATATGTCTGCACACGGTTCCAAAAAGGGGGGGGGGGGCTTTATTTATTTTATCAAGTGTATCCATCCGGGAAGTGAAAAATTGCAACGAAAATGCAGTTTATTTTCATAGAAATGTATGTTTAAGCGGATTAAAGAGATAAACATAGAGTGTTGACGCACAAACAAACAAATTTATTTACAGAGTCGCCCTTTAATAATTATTTTTTGAGGATATATGCTTTGCCGATATGATATGCCATACTCTTTCATTCATACCGTTGAAGAATCTTGGATGCGTGCCAAGCATATATTGATTTTCAGTAAATATTTAGCCATCGAGCCAGTGCTTATGAAAAGTTTTTTTTACCATTCTGAAAGAATTCAGATATATTTAAATTTATTATAAACAATTTATTAATATAACGTGATGCGGAATGTGTACTTTTTTCCATTGTTGCGTTATTGATTTAATGATAAAATCGTTTAATGCGTCATGTGTATGACTGTTATATTAATTAACGCTTCGGGAATTTGCGTATTTTATTTTTACATAAGAGGTTTGATTTAATGACAGATGTTTGAGGCATTTCTGGAACGCTATTTTTAGTATAACAGCTTTTGCAATTCTGTTTGTATCTCCTCGATGTTGTGCAAAACGATGTTCTTTCATCTTTCGTAATAAGTAAAGGTAACAAAGGGTCGTGTCGAACACGGTGGCTAAAACATCAAAACCTTTTTGTTTATGGGTCAAACATTTCCATCTATTCCAAAATTTTTTTTTAATAAATGTTATTTTTTGGGATTTTGGGTTTTTGAAAAAAAAATCAACATGGAGCAGAAAGGAGGCGTATTCCAAATCCCCGCGAAGATGGAATAATTAAAGCCTTTAAAATCACTATTTTTCTCCTGCAAAGCTTCAGAGAGAATTACGAGAGTAGAAGTCTTTCATTAAAAACCCCAGAATTTACCGATTTTTTTTTCTTAGTGGCCTTATAACCCTGAGGCGGGTCTTTGCCACCTGGAGGACACCTCCGTCTCAGCCATGATGCCATGACTGTGACGGACGTTCTTCAGGTTATCTTGGCTCTTCGAATACGGGTCAGGTCGCCAACCAGAGCCCGGGAAGCGAGCTGTCACGCGCTGATTAAACAAAATTAAATGCTTGGGATAAAAATCCCACGGTTCGCAAGAAAATTTAAAAGAATAGAACTTATACAATGAGCTCTGAAGCATCCAACATCTGTTATGATTTAATTATCAGAGTTAGTTACCTCTTATGGATGTTATTAAGTACAATCAACCCTCCTATAGCGTCGAGATAGGGAGCACGGTATAGAAACCCGTCCTATAGAAGACTGTTGGCACAAATTTGGGGTTAGGTTTTTATTTGTATTTTTTAAATTGAACGAAACCAATGTATGCAATCCAAAGCCCCCCTGGCAGCTGTCGGTCGAAAGAGGGCTCGCCCCTCCGTAAGGCTAGTGGATCAACCTGCACCAGGATTACGTAACCAACTAATGTCGTTCTTGGCGTGCTCCGAAATGTCGGAGGAGACCCCAACAACGACAAGAATACCAAGAATACTAAGATTACCAATGCATTAAACATTTCCATTAACATATTTTAAATGACCCTTTTCTATTATTAGTTTGTTAACGAGCACGTTTTCTATTTTGTTATCAACCAAAGCCCATTGACCTTTATTTCCCGCGCGATGATGTATTACATATTTACGAAATGTGTCATAAAACGGTGCTCTAGAAGAGAACACTATGAGAGGAACTGTCGCACACGCTATAGAAAACCTCTCCGTAGGAAGGTTTACTCTACATATCAAAGATGATAAAGATGACATCCTAAATGTTTATAAAGCCTTAACCGATTACAATTTCCATATTTTAAGATATTCGATGGTATTATCCTAGCCGTACCAATTTGAGAACCCATTTTTTTTTATTTTTATGGAATAGCTTTTTTAATATAAGCCTAAACAATAAATATTATAAATAATCATTTAGCTATATTTTCCGTAATTGCGAAAAAATATAAAGACGACAATATTCGCTTCTGTTGTCACGAGCGCGATGTTTTTCTCGCTCATATCCGGTAAGATGTGCCAAGTGCGAGTGAAACGTGCGGCGGAACTTTGTCGAGTGCGTTCGTCATTTACGCGTCATATAGATTAGTAGAAAATCTAAAATATCGACCAAATTATGAAGCATATCATGAATAACTATTTTTAATTCTTAAAATAATCCTATTTTTTAGAAAAAAAGTCAAGATATTGATTAAGGATTTATCAATATCTTCACTTGAAATGCTTGGGGTCTATTTTCCGTTATAAATTAACCCCCTTCGGACGACTTGGTTGTTTTCGAGCGGCCGTGACGGATCGGTTAATCGAGTCAATTGCTAGTCAAACACAAAATAATCTTATTCAACCGACAGTACTTGGAATATATAGAGAAATATTGGGAAAAAACAGGGAATAATGATCTTTCGAAATGATTAATATAAATGAATCGTCGATATTATTATTTGTATTAAAAGAATATCGTTAAAATTAATATAACCATAACCTTGAATATCTATAGATAGCAGAAGAAAATATATGAGGATACTGTGGAACCTCGATCCATCATTTTTCAAGGAAATCTGGTACCAAGAAAAAGGGTACATGCGGGAATATTAATGTTTTTGTTTGGCCGAAACCATAAAAAATACGATGAATGTCAAACTGCGGGAACGATAGATCGGGGTTCCACAGTAGTAAAATATTGTCACCAAGAAAGATTTCACTGAATCACACACTATCCATATCCAAAATTCCGTTTTTAAATATTTTTTTGATCATGCTCGTTATTTATATATTTAAGACTTGCGTCATATTTGAATATTTCACGGATTGCATCACGAGTAATTCGCTGATGGTATATTTAGAAGCATTACCACGCCGTGTTAATTGCACAAAGTATTCGTTTTTGCATAAACAATTTGAATATTATCGTGCGTTAATGTGCACACTGTCCGTATTTTCATATGTTATGGCCAAAAACGTTTTTTTCGAATTACCTATCCAGAACATCACAACACATACACGCAGCGAAGGCATTCTCTAACAGTGAGAAGATGCTGTTGGAATTATCCATCGGCAATATATAACTCTTGGCAAGCTATACAAATGTTATCGATCAGCGATCCTCGAACGGTTAGTTTGGATTAAATTTTAAAACCGCCGGCGTATCTGCGAAAAAGGCATCATTCTGAGACATTTTTCTCAATCAATGCGAAAAATGCCTCACGATCGATTGAGCAAATATGAAAATGTCAAATGTATACTCACTCTGAACTGGCCTTGTTGCCCATATTCACAATAATTTTATAATTTTGGATGAAAATTTGATTTTTTCACACGTCCAATTAGCTGCAAATAAAAACAATATATATTTTCAATGAGATGAGCACAAATGTTTCGGTATTTTCGTCCCTGCCCTCGAACAAGATATGATCATACATTAGATCATGCCTCGTACCATACTCAACCCAAAGGTTAACTCGCTTTAATACTCAATTAGATTCTCTGTGATTCTTCAATCAAATTTTGAATAAAGCACATTATACCATTATACTTTATTGGATCGTACACGTTTGATAATTCGGATATTATTATAATATAATCCAGACTGTGTGGGTGATCTAATTGTACGAATTAACATACTGTATATGAAAATTATGCAAACAAGATAAAATTATCGCTTCTTACGTAAGCGAAATTCTTTATAAATGATATTTTATTAGGAATTTCCACCATATACGTGATTGATTTATATTTATATTATCGTTACACAAATAGGATGGACGAGCACATCTGATGATGGAGAACCGATACGAACGACCAGGTTTGGTAAGCTGGAGTCAAAAGCTCGATAGATTTTCACCAGTTTTCACATTTTTTTTTTCAGTTCACAGTGAATGCTATTCGACAAAACGTTGTGGTGCTTCAGATTTATTTCATATACAATAATAATATATAAACACATTAGTAAAGTCATGTAAATATTTGAAATATCGGTTAATTTATTTTTAAACATTTAATGGATTAATAATGGAAAGATTTTGACGTTTTTTTTATGAAATAATATCATTTTTTAAGTATTTTTTTATCGAATTAAATAATCTCCTACTTTCTATCAATTTTTCAATACCATTGGAGTAAAACTCCCTTGATTTTGAAGCAAAAAATGCATTAACCCTTTAATCGCCAAGCCAATTATATGGATTTTTACCGTACGCCGTATAAAACTTTAAATAAAATGAAACGGCTAAACATATCGACATTCTAACAATCACATTGCCTTCAAAACATGTCTCTGCATTAATTTTCTTTTAAAAATATTATATTTATTCATAAATAAATTCGTAGTAGCGTTTGCCGTGCGCTGGTGGTTAGCCGGTTTCGCGTGCCTGCACGCCGTGGCGTCTAAACGGTTAAGAAGTTATCTGCTCCCATGCATCAAATATTTTACCATTTAACTTTTTTTGGAAGTATTCTGAATAAATGATAAATGAAAGGAGCAAGATCCCAATTCAATTAATTAAGCTTATGTTGTTTCGGCCTTCGAAATTGTTACATTGTCACCAATATATGCAAAAATGGTAATGCTTTTGTCTTGCACTCACAATAACACATGTTAAAACGTTTCAAATATCTCAATACGGTCAATTGGTTGACTCCCATCTTCACCACGAACTCTCTGGTGTTTTGACCTGGATTGGACTTTGAGGGTATCTTCTCCATATACATCGCAAATATTTTTGTATGTCATAGTCGCAGTATTCCCTTTACAGAATTCATAATGACGTAAATGCACTCTATCGACCGTCATTTTGAACAACTATATAGATTCCCTAGTGTACGATGATTAGACCAAAAATGGATAGAAAGTAGAGAGGAACCATCCTTTATACAAAAGGATAATTTTAAAACAGTTTCAAGGAAAAAAACTTTTTTTGCTAGGATCACACAAAAACGTCATAACTTTTACATAAACTTAATTTAATTTTCGAGATTGTTTGGATATAATATTGATGGATCTCATCACAGGCGACTTTCAAAATCAAAAGCTGAGGATATGTTATCTTAGAATATCTTGTAAGCAGTGGCGCGCCTTTTTATGATTTAATATTTAATATATTTCAATTTTTTCCTTCTTGGCGCCTCCTAATCTTCCGGCGTCTGTGTGCGTCGCACAATCTGTCCATATGGACGGCGCCCCTGCTTGTAAGGCTATAAAAAATTTTCTGCTTTATAAGTGAATAGTAAATATAACTTGGAAAAAAATATTAGTTCACAAACAAATATGTGTTCACAATTGTTTTACGTTCTATTTAAAATCTCTTCTAAAAAATAATAATATGATATATTTAAATAAATCTGAATCGCCAATAATAATTTAAGCTATTTTTTTTTAATTTAAGCAATAAAGATATGTTATCACTGCACTCTGTACCATACAAACATGCATTCACTTGAACAAATACCGATTAAGATTCACTGCATTTTACGATATTTATGTTACATGGTGGAGAATCATTCACAGATAAATTTAATGAAAAAAATGTTTTTGTGTGTTTTTTGTTTGTTTTTTTGTGATGGTGGTGGTTATTCGTTTATTTATTCAGGGATTAATATGAGGATAAACCAAAATTGAATTAATAATGCCGACATGACATTTCATCGTACAATCAATCGGATTAGGCAACGTTTTTTCAGATTGCAGCTGAACAAATATCACATATTTTTTCATTGAACTAATTTAATAACGACATACGTTTATTTGCAATCTTTGGCATTGTCAAAGTGGCGGGTGTGCGCAAATAATATACTAGAAAATGCATCACCGCGTTACACAAGGTTTAAAAATAAACTGACAACAAATAAAATGGCGGTACATCCAGTGTTGCCATTGTTTAATTTAATTTTTCTTCGCACGTGACTCTCTTTAGATCTTCGTTCACCTTGCAAATAACATGACATCATTTAAACATATCTTTACAACAAATCAATCATAGGTAATGTATATATATATATGTATTAATATTATTTAATTAATATATTTTTTTACATATGAAATGATGAAACAAGATGTGTGGGATGTTTGATTGACATTATGTTTTTTTTTCGTTAATCTTATAAGGCATGTTGTATCATTATCAGCGACATATAATATGAAAATCGATTAGCTGTCATCTTCGATGCACTGCGATTTTTTGAAAGACGTGCTAAATTATTTTCATGCTTGAAAGAATTGTGCAATCGTAGTCGTTATCGCTGATCGGTGAATTGTAAATACCACGAAACTATGATGAAATATTATTTTACAGTAAAATGCCGGTTGATACTCACTCAGAGGTGTTTCTTGTTCACATGATATAAAAATGTTGTTAATACGATACGTCTGTCGCAAGCGATCTTGCAGAAACAACTAATCCACATACAAGGTGTAAGCAAGCAAGCATGTTATTGACCTTCTATCGAAGCGAGAAGAAGAACAGTAGGTAGTTGTTGGTGTGGGTCTGGCCAAGGTTTTGTTTTCGGGGGCCACGTGGTCACGGAATTCGTGATCCAATATATTTTGGTATGAGTAATTTCTATGACCAAGATTTTAACAACAAAATTTTTGTTTTTTTTTACAAATTTTACAGTAATTTAGAGAATTTTTAAATTCGGTCAAAGTTTCAGTCAAAAATAAAAAAAAGATTTAATATTATCGAACGAGAGCGATGCTCAATAATTTGATTGATTTTAGAGAATCTATCCGCCATGTAAATCGAAGTATTTGCTTAGTATATTCTGATTTATATAGAAAAATTGTTAAATATGTCAAATTAAAACTATATTTTTGCTGAATCTTCTCATAAAGAAGAACAGTTTATTAATCAAACGCCGCTCAACTTAGCGTTATAATTATTATCTCGCTTTTATAGACATGGAATCATTTTTATTTCATATCACGAGCTTGTATTTTATTTTTCTAAAGTGCATTAGACTGATGCGCTCATGTAAAATCAATTATTCATATCTAATTGCATATCACAACAATTAAATCGTTCATCATGCTCGAAATGTATTAATAGTATAAGCTAAATGATACCGAGTTCAGTATCAAAATATTTATTTATCAAGTGCAATGCTAGCGTCGAAATGACTCTCACTACGATATTTACAATATTTATTTATTTTAATATTGTGTTATAAGTTGCAAAAACGATCTACTTTACTGACATAAACATTGATGCTATAAACGTATTTCAATATTTACTTAAAGTAAGATTCAAATGGTAAATAAAACCGATAATGTGTATGTACAATGATTCATAATAATATCCATTTCATGTTTACATTGTAATAATATTTGCTGAAATAAACATTTATAATCATATTTTAACAACGTCATTATATGTACTGTAATATAACCACGTTAATTACTTATTGTTGTATATTTTTAACTCGGACGACAATGACATCAATATATTCACATACACGTATTGATTTTCAATTTATTTGAATGTATCGCATTGATTTTCAGGCGAATCTAACGTGTATACGCTCGGAAATATCGGAGCGCACAGAGTCGTCAGCACGAAACTGCCGTCCTTAGGCCACACCAGGGAAGCTATGACCGCAGCCGGTAACACTACAACACGACTCTTAGGAACATTCCAAAAAGTTAATAAAAAAAATTGTTTATTACATTTATTTTATTATTATATTGTATTAATTTTTCGTTGAAATAATTCTAGGTGGATCACGTATTTTTGGTTGGCGTAGCTGGAGGCGTTCCACATTACACAGATTACAATAAACACGTACGATTGGGAGACGTGGTCGTATCCACCCCGGATCCGGCCGATAAATACGTATACGTTTATTGCGAAAAAGCCGCTCCTAATTCCATGGGCGGATACGATTTTGAAACGAGACCGTACAAACCAAAGGATCCCGTTCTGTTGCATCTCGCTAAAAATCTGTGCTCGCAAGCAGATCAACCCCTGGCTCAAATATTTGAATGAAGGTGAATAGTATTATATTGATCTTTTGATTTCTTCTTTTAGAATATTGCGTCTAAGATACAACAAACTGTATTATTTATATACAATATAATTATATTTATCTATTCCGGCCTGAATAATCATACTCAATTTTATAAAATTCTAATTGTATAAATATAACTTCAAGTGTATCACGAAGAATCTAAGGTTGAAATCACCTGGTTGTAATGTTAAGGGCATAGAAATGTAATTTTATTGATTTTTTTAGCAACAATGCTGTTTGTTTTGTTGCCGTCCTTTTCTAACATGTTCCGTCTCTGTCGTACGATTTTCTTCAAACAATCGTTTAAAGATATTTTAGTAATGTGACCGCTTTGTAACCTTAATAATATTATTTTAATAAGTTAAAAAACCACGAGACATCCGAAGATATTCATATACAAAGTGGTGTGAGACAAGGTTGCATCTTATCTCCCAGAGATGTTCAATGTTTACTCTGAAAAGATTTTTAATGAAGCATTGCAAGATACAAAGGAGCGGAATCTTAATCAATAACTTGCGGTATGCCAAAGACACTGTGCTGATAACAGACAGTAGAAAGGGATTAAAAGCATTCATTGACCAAGTAATAAAAACCTAGTAGAACCTGGGCTGAATCTTGGCCAAATGCTTTGGTCAAATATGAAATGTCTAAACAAGGTAGGATGACATTTATCCGGATGAAATACTTTGTGGATATGATTTGAGTCAAACTCTTTCTTTCTTCTCCGTACTTCTGTACAGAGGAATGAAACAGTGCCCGGCACCTGTGTGCAGGCCTTTAATTGGGGCCCCTGTACCTCCCCTTTACAATAGAATCTTTTTATGGAAAAGAATTAGGAAATTTAATCATTTTTTTTTCAATCTTCCGGTGCCTGTGTGCGCCACACAATTTGGCTATATGGACACTCACAAAAAGGCGATTAAACGTCCTGGCTAAAGAATCTATGACAATGGTTTAGGGAAGATGCCACCTCCTCGTTTAGTCTAGTAATGGACGGAGTAAAAGTGACCTCCATGATCGGCAATGTCTGTTAGCGGACACAGCATGAAGACCAATATTTTTATAACAAATTTTAAAAAATAGGCCCAGTATCTCAATTAACAATTGGCCGTTGGCTAGTTTAGTGAGTTTCTGGATCCGTCACGACGACTCGAAACCAACACCACTGACCAAAGGGGTCTATTTTGTATGAAAATAGACCCCAAAAACTCAAGAATTGATAAATTCTTCGACAATATCTAGACATTTAAAAAAATATGAATAAAAATAGTTATTCATGATATATATTAGTAGAAAAATCCAAAATATTAATCTAATATTGAATTTTTCTGCTAATTAATGCGACGCGGAGGTGATGGGGCACAGAGCGAAGGCCTGCTCCCGGATCGGTTTCAACACTTGCACAGCACGATATTTTTTCTCGCTCTGACTTGCACATGCGCAATGTTTTTTATCGCTCCGCATCGGATATGAGCATCTGTACCATTGGAAAACAATATTGTTGTTTTTATATTTTTTTCGCAAAAGCTCATCTCCACTAGAGTTTATATTACTAATATAATATTTTAAGAGTTTATTCAATATGCTATTTATACATAACGTTGTTATGCTTAATCAATATCAATTTTTTTTTTAAAAATGGTTTGACTAACGTGTTAAATAATAAATAATAAAATCTTACTGCGGCATAGATTAGCTCCATAATATTTTTTTTCAGTTCTAATATCATATTTTTTATTTAAAGGCGCAAAGTTATTGAGCGTGGAAGCTCCAGGCGCAGACACCGATAAATTATATGTATCGTTAGGCGATCAAGGATTAATCGAAGTAGCGCATCCTACTCCGTCGCACAACAACAACATACGGTTTGATTATTTATTATTTTTTAATATTGTTTTACCGTGCATTGTTATTAATTTAATCTCATTTGCAGAGACGGTGGCAGTCGAGTGCAGATGGGTCCGTTAGTCGGAGTCGGCGGAGTCGCCGCCGCCGCAAGAGGATCTCTAGCGGCGCATTGCGGTGCAGTCGCATTGGCGGCCCCATTGCATCCCGTGTTGGACAGCGTCATCGGAAATTGCCGCGATTCGTTTATCTGCATCCGCGGCATATCCGATTATCAAGATGGAAGCCGCGGTAAAGACTGGCAGCCGTACGCATCTCTAGTCGCCGCGGCCATGATGAAATCTCTTATTTGTGCCATGGATCCGCCGGGCAACGACTAATTCTTCTTCCGATTCAATAAACTATAACGTAGACGACATATTAAATCATCGAGCGATCGGTCTAGATATCCAAAATTTATTTAGTGATATTTGCTCAATCTTGACGCTTTCCTATTTTAGAAATCGATTTAACAAAAAAAGGAACCAATTATCTGCATTTATTAATAAATTTACAATCGATTTTGTGTCGATCGATAATATCGTTTCTTTCGCAAAATATATTTACACGTTTTATTATTTTATATATTTAATTTAAGACACAATTAGATTTTATATATTTATTAGAACAACACAATCAATAAAAACATTAACTTAAGAGCTTCCTAGGAAAACTGAATATACATTTAATGATTCTTTAATTTATATAATAATAAAATAAAACGAATGTTAGTAATAATATATTACATATTGTAGCTGAATGAAAAATTATATATATATATATATTGTTGTTCGTAAATTATATTCCATAATCTCTATTCCGGTGGCGATTGACCGTCTGAAAGTAAAAATAATAAATTAACGTTTCATCATAAATTCTTAGACGTAGCATCTGTAATTATTGATCGTTCAATAATATATAAAGAAAAATTAATCCTAATAGCATATATATTACGTGAATGTCTTACCATTAGATTATAAAATTATCTTGTAAGCGATAGAGACTTACGTTTTAATGAGATTATTAATAAAAAAATATATATTTCTCATGATTGAACATATCACCGATGCAATCATGGTACAAGCTCGTTGTTCAAATTCTTCGAAAGGCATTTATTACCTCAACATATAAATATATTAAATCTGTTACGGTGGTAGAAAGTTTATCAGACGCACTGTTACGATGATATATTATAGAAAAATATATTGTTCCACTTACAGATAGATTTATGAATAATTACGAGGAAATTTTATTAACAATTGTCTATAATTAGCCGATCTGTGTTCAATAAGCGCACATACGGGTGTCGACAAAATTTATATATGAATAAAATTTTACGTTACATTAAAAAATTACTTGCCGACCCAGTTTCAGGTCAACTGTGCCATTTAATTATCAGCGTTTTTTATATTCCGTTCGCAAAGAGATTTAATCATTTTTTTTTATATGCCTAAGATATCTAAGTCATCGGTAAGGTTTATTTATTTAATAAATAATTTTAAGCAAATCTTATTCCGATCTAACACAGTTTTATACAGCGTCGTAGATTTTATTTTATTTCAAATATTTAATATATTGCAGCTTATTATTTATTCTTTAATGTTTATTAAGTGATCAAATCATATATTTGTTTAGTAATCAATTTGTGTTATTATTTTTATATGTCGCCTAAATATATTAAGTATAACGATTCTAATCAAATAGACGGAGGAAGCGAATCAAAACGCACACGCAAATCTCTTCTATATAAAATATCTAAATATTGTTTCGTGTGATTTTAATTGTATAATCGATGAACGTCGATTTATTTATCATGTTATTATTATTTTGTTGTGTGAATATATAATATATTAAAATATTTGCTTTTTATTGACGTTTTTATTTCATCCACGCTTCATCAAACATAATAAAATCATTCGCGGTAATATATAAAACAAGAGAAATGGAATAAAACACATGTATTAAAATTGGCATCACAATGATTGTTATTTATGACAAAATGTTAATATGACATGAAACGATGATGATTTAACGAAGAGATTACAGAATCTTGCATCATCGTTAATTGTTTTAATCAGGTTCGAAACGTTTAGGGAATAATGGAATTTTGTTTCGGACATTCCGTTATTTCCCAACGTTCCCCACACACTTCAAGTCGACGAGTGACTGCTTCGTGCTCGGCGTGATTATTAATTTCGATGGCAATATTAGTTCGACTTGGAACTCTCACCTGGACAAGAGACAGATCATATGTTTAACATATAATGAAATAAAATCGGCTAACGAAAAATATCATTACAATATTTAAATAAAAAAAAATAGTACCCTAAAAATAGCAAAGAAAATATACTTCGCATAAATGATCATTAAAAATGACAATTTGAATAAATAAATAAAAGACAATGTTAATATTAGGAGTACCAGAAAGAACGTTCGTTTTTTAAATGAATATATTTTCCTATCCCTTTTTTATAAAATTCCTATGATTTTGAATCAAAATACAGTTAACCCCCCCACTAACACTAAAATCGGGACCGTGTAAGTAGGGATAGTGTTATTGGGGGTAAATCTGGCACGTGTCGAATACACAGACGCTAGCCAACGTTTGACTGTATGTACCGCACAGGTGTGTGTGCAG